>VSMD01105597.1:0-157099 GCA_008750895.1 Mirza zaza
GAGCAAGAGAGCAGCTTATCAGAAAGAACTGATGGGAAAACCTAACTCTCCCCAATCACCTAAGTGATGTTAATGAGCAGGGGTTGGAGGAGAGGATGCCACATTAGAAACTACCTCTAACCCCAGGTTTATGGGCTAAGGAGTATCTAATAGTTATTAGATTTAATAACCCTCATCCTGCACACTTTTGACAGGTAAGTTTTAGAAACGGGCTTTTAAATATTATCTTGGCCAGTGAGGCTTAAAACTTAATCCTCAGGAAAGAAGAGAATCTGAGAGGTTTATAGGTGCATCCATTGTGGGGAGGCTCTAATTACAGGCAGGCTGATGGGAAAGATCTGGTTTGGGACCTCAGGGACTGAGGAGAAACTAAGCAGAGACCCAGACTTATGTCACAGCCTGCACAACCTTTTACTCCAACTAAAGGACAAAAAACCCAGGAATGGCATTTCAACCAAAAACCCTTACATTTTAAAGGTGATCCTTAGGGAAGAGGGGAAAAACACGCTAGAGGCAAACAAAGAAGAATTAACAGCTGCACTTCACTTTGTTATGAAAAACCAATCTTAAAAATTTAAGATTTTTCCTTTGACATTTGAAAATACCTCGGAAAGTTCTCTCACACTCTCTGCTGCAGAAAGGAGGCAAGATGCCTTGCAAAGTTTCCCTTATTCCAGCATTATGTACTGAATTTTACTAACAACTGCTATTCCATTGTGTGCTAGGCACTTAACCACTTCGGTAGGGCGCTCACCAGTCGCCAAACCTTGCCCACGGCCGGCACTCACAGCACGCAGGATAGTTTGTGCTGTGCATTGACGACGAATCTGTTTTGCTCTTGTGTAATGAGGAAAGCTTTAAAGCACTGAAAGCTTGTTTTACTTTACAGGCAGCTTTACTTGTAATGTAAATCAGAATAGGTGACATATACATAATATGTTTTCATTACGTTATTTTTAAATGTTCACAATTTTATTTTGATAAATGAAAAATTAGAAAAGTCATATCACGGCTGTCGGCTAAAGTCACCGTGCACGTTCATCTATGGCTACCAACTATAGTCGACGCTCAGCTATATGCATTCATCTGTGGCTGTGGACTATAGTCGAAGCTCGTACCGAAGTGGTCAATAAATTCTTTTCAAACATTTTCTCTTAAAGCTGTTCAACTGTAAGAGGTGGCCAGGCAAGGCAATCATTCTGTTTCTTAAACGCTGAAGCAGAAACACAGTACACCTGGGCCATCTCCAAATGTGCAAGTGAGTGGTAGAGGAGAACCAAATCTAAGTGCAAGCAAGGGGTCTTTGAATTCAAGTTCAGGGGTTCCCAGGAGTTGCAAACAGACTGCCTAGAGGTCAGACTCACTGGTTTTATTTGGCCCACACAGTCTTTCAAAAGGCACTATAATTGGCAGGTGTTTCAATATATGCAGCTTTGTACCTGCTCTTATAAGTGGATACTGCATGCACTTATTTCACCTGTGCACCACTAACTTGTGTTCTTAATACACCATCATGGCCTAGCAGTTCTGTGGGGAAATCTGATGGGAGCCTCAAATACATATGCTGTAGCATGCAAGGAAGAACAAACTGGGATCGTGTGGTACAAAAAGTACCTATTTTGCACAACCTAGATCTACACCTCCGACAAAAATGTTTCTACATGCTTTTTTCTTTTTTGAATGTTTCAGATGATTAAACCTAACAGGAAAGTCTGAAAATACACTTGAGACACACACCTCTGATTTCAAAACACTAGGGGGGAAAAAAACCAACATAAAGCAATCTCTCTCAGCTTCCTCCTAAGTGAAGAAAGCCAACACAGCTAGTCTGGAGCAATACACAGGTATAAACCACCAGGAATTAACATCCTTCACCTCAACTCCATATTCTTCCCAATCAAAACAAACGGAAGAGCTAGAGGGGAAGGGAGGGAAGAGAAAGAAGTTGCCAAATGTCAGCACATGCTCCAACAGCTAGGATGCAGGCTTTGCATTTTGCAGAAGTGACATCATTGGGGCAGACACAGTCAAGAGTCAGCAAGCCTGGCTTCTGTCTTTCTGCTTTCAAAGTCTACAATGATCTACCTGCAAAAATACTTAGGCTTGCAAGGACTTATGATAAAGGATGTACACCATCATTCACTAATGTGGAAAACTGGAGAAACCTAAATGTCAACAAAGGACTGATTGGAAAACTATGCAGTTGTTAAAAAGAATCATATGTATTAATTAACATGGAAGAAAGTCCACGGAATGTTAAGGGTGTCATTTTTATTTCCCTCTCTCTGCACACAGAAGAATCTGGAAGGATGTACCAGAATGGGGGTAAAGCAGGCACTCAGGTGAGTATTTCTGGCTGACGCACTTCTTTAAAGTACATTTTTAAAAGCATATGTTTTGAAATTTTAAAAAGCTTAAACTTGGACAAAAAATACAATAGCTATTGTTCCAGGATAACTTTATTCTACTGAACCAAGGTGCCAGGGAAAGGATTTTTCCTACCATGGTTTCCCCCTCCCTCCATCCCTTTTCCAACATTTCTTGAACACTTACTAAGTGCTAGGCACTGCTGGGAGAAGCAGACCAAAAAAGCACCTACACCCATCGTACCAGCTGCAGGCACAAACTTTCTGCACACAGGCACGCTCACCTAAGGAAATTCTCTTTCGTGGATAAGTAGTGTCATCTCTCTGGGCTCACACATTCCAAGGCAAAAGAACACACTTTGGAAACAAAAATAACATCCTAACTGAATAAGCCAAGAAACTATTATCCAAAATGGGATAAAATATACGAATCAGAGGCCCCTGAGACTACACGGGCATAGATCACCTGCCTCTAATCTTGCACCAAAGACACAAGAAGAGCAAAAGACTTAAGTTTCAAAACTGGTCAAGTACCAATGCGGTGATGGTCGGGTAACAACAGGCGCTGGGAGTAGCTGGGATCCAATTACTCTTCAAAGCACCCTACCCACGTCCTAAAATGCCATCCTCTCCTAGAATACACTGAAAACAAAACTAGCATAGGAAAGACAAACCTCAGCCCAGCACGCTCAGAAAGGCCTTTTCTTTAGAAAGGAAGTTAAAAGAGGCCTTGGGCTAAAAGTAGAAAGAGGCACAACCAGGTACCAACCCCCGGACAAAGAAATCAGGGAAGCTCAGGCCCCCAGGAGGCAGAGAACTTGAGATGACTCGCAGAAGATAAAGTGGCTTCCCCAAAAGCGGGGGCAAGGTGACGGCGGGGTTTCCCATGACCTCAGATAGGCAGGTGAGCCCAGCCAACATTCAAGCTGTAGAATAAGCGTTTTCATCCTTTCTCCAGTCCTTCCCCCAAAGTGCTGTCAGGAGAAATCTGACCCGTCCCGCAGCCGAGCTGGGAGAAGAGCGGCGAGGAGACAGCTCCAAGCACGTCCCCGAAGGGAGGGAGAGGTTTTTGGAAAGTGGCCGGCGGGGTGGGAAGTGGGCGTGCAGGCGGGGGCAGCGCCGCCGGCGAAGGAATGAGGGCGACCAGGGGAGGGGCGCAGGGGAGAGGGGGTGGCGGGATGGAGGAGCAGAAAAGAGAGCGAGGGAGGAAACGAGGGGCGTTAGGGGAAGAAGGGAACGAGGAGGAGGAAGAGGTCGGAGCCCGGCCGCGGGGTTTGGGGACGTCCAGCGGGCTGGGAGAAAGGCGAGCGCAGGAAGAGGAACAAAGTTGGCACGAGCGAGGCGCGGGCGCGAGGGGCGCGAGGGTGGCGAGGAGCAGGGTTAGAAGGGAGGCTGCGGGGAAGCGGGGTTTTGGAGTCCGGCGGCCGGGCAGCGACGCGCGAGCCAGGGGCGCTGCAAGGCGGCGGCCCGGGGTCCCGTGAGCGGGGGCGGGCGCCGGGGCGTAGCAGAGGGGTCCCCCGGCGGCGGCGGCCCTCGGCCCCGGCCCGGCGCAACCCCGCACTTACCCGGCTGAGGCGGCGAGGACGAGGCGACGGCGCGGCCCGGGCCCTCAGGCCCCCTCACCGCGCCCCGGCTCGCGGCCGGCTACGCCCATTGGCTGCTGCGCCACGGGACCGCGTCCGCCTCGGCCAATCAGCGCGGAGCAGCGTCGTTTGGAAACTTTTTTCCCAGGCCGGGCGCGGCGCGGCCACGCGGCGGTGACTCCGGCTGGGGCTGGCCAGGGAGGTTCCGGCAGCCGGGCGGAGGCCGGCCTTGGAGATGCCTCAGGCCGCTGCCTGAACACCCGGGAAACGGGCTTGGGCTTAGCGGGCCACGCACTTCGGGAAAATAAAAAGTAAAATAATTTCAGATGTTAGGTGCTGTGAATAAAGCAAGTTCATGTGGTAGAGAGAAGCTGGGGCGGGGTCACCTCAGATAGAATGGCCGGAGAAAGCCACTCTTAAGGAGGTGACCATGAAGCTGAGCCCCAGGTGATGAGAACCACAGGAAAGCACTTTTATTGTACCCATTTTAAAGATGAGAAAACAAAGGTTCGGGAAGTTAAATGCGTTGCACAAGGTCTTAAAATTAGTAAATAACAAATCAGACTTCAAAGCTGGCTCTTACACCTACCTGCCTTCTTGAGCACTAAGTTACAGGTGACGAGATCTTAGCTACTCTGAAGCCTTCCATGCCACTCATAGCCTCCCTGTTATGGTTAGAATACTCTTATGGTTAGAATTCCCTAATTTTACTCTGTTTTGACTCCTTGCTAATTTCCAAAAAAGCTCAGATACAAAACCCCACCATTTACATCAACAGGGTTAAGGAAAGTACCAAAATGTCTTTCAGGAAACTTCTATTCTGGTCCCAAACACTAATAAATCATTTGCATTCTGCTTTACTTGGCCAGATGCTTTCACCCTCAGAATTTTATTTGACCCTCATCACTCTGTCAGGAACAAAAGTTTAGGGAAATGAGTTCGTCATCGGGTAAAACCTTTGAAATGTAAAGAAATTGTGGTGAACTTTAAAACGCTTTCCTCTCTTTATATATTCAATTTGTTTTCCTTGTATCTTTGGGATATGACTGAGCAGAGAGCTCAATTTCTCTTCATCGGGTCCTTCCATTGTAATTTATTAATTCAAAACACTAAACCTAACATAGGCAGAAGAGAAGTTTCTGGGGAGAAACTCCTGTAGTAGCAGCTTGCTTTGTTGAGCTGAATCAAATGTAAAGCAGCTACTTAAATAGCACAAAAATAAATCTTCATTCTGGTTTCATAAATGTGAAGATTACAATGTGGACAAAGAAAACACTGAAAGTTCCTTATACTCTCTGATAAAGGAGTATTCCCAGCAAAGAAATAGGAATGCAATTAACAGAGGCTGTAGTACTTAAGAAAATATACCATCTTAAGAGAAAATTTAAGCACTCTTTCACAAATATGAAATTGTATTTTGCTTCATAATTGTCTCCTTCTAAGGGCTGGTGTACTTTGCTTAGGCTAGTTTAGTATAGAAAGCAATAAAATTGCATTTCTTTTTTTTTTTTTTTTTTGAGACACAGTCTCACTCTGTTGCCCAGGCCAGAGTGCTGTAGCTTCAGCCTAGTTCTCAGCAACCTCAAACACCTGGGCTCAAGTGATCCTCCTGCCTCAGCCTCGGGAATAGCTGGGACTACAGGTGTGAGCCACCACGCCTGGCTAATTTTTCTATTTTTAATTGCCTGGCTAATTTTTCTCTATTTTTAGTAGAGACGGGTCTCTCTTTCGCTCAGGCTGGTCTCAAAATCCTGAGCTCAAGCAATCTTCCCACCTCAGCCTCCCACAGTGCTAGGATTACAGGCCAGAGCCACTGCACCCGGCCTAAAATTGCATTTCTTTTAAAAGTATTTGTAATTCAGACTTTTATTAGGCTTCCACTTAGTATGAATGGTTCTTTTTTAATCATTGCATTTACCTGTTCAGACTAGGCACAGCTCTGTTTTGAAAGAATGTCAGGCAAAGTTAAATAAAATGTGTCTGCTCTTTTATGTTTTGTGGCTAAAAACTTTTTTTCTTTTTGTTTTAAATATTTATTTTTTATTAAATAAATTTAATCTTTATTTTTAGCTCCAACACGGCAAACGGTATCTGATAAAAACTTCTTTATAAAAGCAATTAAAATCCACACTTAGTTTCCTTTTTTTTAAATTTTGAGTTAATATGGTCTGTGTTCAGAAATACTCAACTAAAATAATGAGGGAGAAAAAAGCCCAGCTATAAAGAGCAGCATATTTCCTACTTTGAAAAAGAAATTAGAAACAGCATTGTTTTTCATCTAATTCCCACTTGAAAAATACTACCCACACAGACACAATGAAGATTTATTAAGCAATAATAAATAGCTAAGCAAGCATATAATGTGTACTTGTCATCTGCCTTCTGGAAAAATTAAATACAGACACAAAGGATTCTTCAGCTACATGTTTGCTCTTGCCCTTTACAACATGTCTACGAAGACATCTACAGGGATGTGTTAATCCCTGCTTCATGCAGATTGCCTGATGAAATCAACTTATAGTGGAGATTTTTTGGGGAAAATGTTCTCATTTGGCAATTTCTACTGATTCTTTTGCAAAGTTGATTTGTCTCTTGGCAAACTTTAGAAAGTATTTTAAGTAGTATTCAGATAGCACATCCTAAACTGTATAGATTTAGATGGCATGTGCTTTGTTTTTCTCCTCATTTGCAACAGAAAACAGTGAGCAGCTGGCAGTTTCAGAAATCATTTTACTGAGTCAAAAAAAATTCTCTTTTTTTTTTAATTTCAGGGAAAAGACTGTGAGGCACTGTTTTAAAAAAACAAAACAAATGGCGTATCTCTATCCACTTAAAACACAGGGTCATTGGCTGCATAAAAACTTTTGCAACTATAAGGTCTCCTTTTTGCTCACCCAACCTCTCTCTCTGGAGAAGTTGTATTCATTTTGAATGAGCTCTGGCCCAGGGCTTTAAAAAAATAACATTTTCCTACTAAAATCACCAAGGATCTCTTGATTGTTGGTGGCATATCCAGTTTAATCTTTCTTTGCACACACTTTATTTTTGCCAGCTGGGTCTCAAGTTTGCGAGAAGCCCAAGGGACCTCACAGGAAGCCCAGTAAGCAGTTACTTTTTTCTCCGCTTGCCACTAGGTTGCACTAGATTAAGGATGCTGTGGAATATGTGACATTTAATTTTTTTAAAAGTAGGACCATCACGTGACGAGACAAGAGAGAGAAAAAAAAGCCGAAGCGATTGGGTTTTTCACTGAAATTCCGTTTAAATCGCCTTCCCTCAAGAGAGTGAAAGAGCTGAACTGCATTAAATCCCGGTGGGCAGGTTTTTCCTTGGGTTCACCTCACAAGGTCCCTCATTCTCCGTTTTGACGTTCCTTCCGACTCCACAACGTCAAGCCAGGGGGAAGGCCTCTTTAAACTGGGGATTTTCGCCAAAAAAGCCAGGCTCACCCCCCGGGAAAGTCCCTATTTAGGGGTTTATCGGGAGGGGACTGAGCCTGACGAGGCTGCAGGGCCGCGAGGCCCCGCCCCCCCCGGGTTCCCAGCCTGCCCCGCGCGGGGAGGACCCGGCGGCGGAGGCGGGGCGAGGAAGGGGCGGGGCAAGGGCCCAGAAGGGCGTCGGTTTTGCGACAGGGGCGGGGCGGTGCGGAAGCGGAAGTGGAGGGTGCGCTTGGCGGCGGCGGCGGGAGCTGCGGAGTCGGGAATCAAAACAAAGGGCCTGGGGGGCGGGGGGAAAGCGGCAGGGCCGGAATGTGAGCGGAGGTGGAGCGGACGGCTGAGGTGAGTTTGCTGTCAGCGCTGGGACTTGACCCGGAGTGGCCCTGCTGCTCTGCGGTCACCGGAGCTGGACAGAGGGGACAGTGCCCCCCCTTCCTCCGCGTATTGCTGGGGTTGGAGGGAGAAGAGGTTGGTTACTCCGAGGGGAAGAACTGGAACCCGCCAGTCGGGCCCCCACGGAAGAGTTGGCTTGTGTCCCTCTCGGGTCCGTTCACTACTGTCACTGTTGCGCCGCTGTTCCACTTCGGGGGTATTTGGCTTCCTGCCCTCACCTGTCTTCTCTCTATGGGGCCCTCCAGGAGTGGGGAGCAACCTTTCCAGGGCAGTGTGCACAATCGTAAGGTTAAGAGAGGACAAAAGGGGCGGCTGTTTTTGCACCTCCCCCCAGCGGCCCCCCCTCCCCGAGCGTTTTGCATTGTCCTTGGTGTTTTAGTAGCCCCTACTGTGTATCCTCAGGCTTGAGTGACAGTATTGAGCTGCGTTAGGGCTTCAGCCACTTTGGTTGCTAATTGTAATGCGACCTCAGGATAACACCTTTTAGAGTTTCCCACGCGCCTTTCTGGTGTTACTGAGAGCTTACCAAGATACAGGTTACATTTGTATCTTTTAGACTTAAC
Source organism: Mirza zaza (assembly GCA_008750895.1). Taxonomy (NCBI): domain Eukaryota; kingdom Metazoa; phylum Chordata; class Mammalia; order Primates; family Cheirogaleidae; genus Mirza; species Mirza zaza. Next base: position 8,343 of record VSMD01105597.1, read on the forward strand.
AGCATTTTGAGCGGTATATATTCTGCCTCTCATACAGGAGAAATTGAAGACTAAACGGTCTTTCTAGACATTTGTTGAACACTTTATTCGTTCAACAATTATTTATCGATACGTGCCAGGCACTGTGTTAAGTGCAGGAGATACAATGGTGAATAAGAAAACAGTCCCTGCTGTCGTGGAGTTTATTTTTATTTTTTTGAGACAGAGTCTCGCTCTGTTGCCTGGGCTCTAGTGCCGCGGAGTCAGCCTAGCTCATAGCAACCTCGAACTCTGGGGCTCAAGTGATCCTCGTGCCTCAGCTTCCCAAGTATCTGGGACTACAGGCGCGTGCCACCACTCCCGGCTAATTTTTTTTTCTTTCTAATTTTTAGTAGAGATGGGTCTCACTCTTGCTCAGGCTGGTCTTGAACTCCTGAGCTCAAGGGATCCTCCCGCCTCGGCCTCCCAGAGTACTAGGATTACAGGCGTGAGCTACCGCACCCGTGTCATAGAGTTTATATGCTAGTAAGGCAGAAAGATAATAAAATAGTAAGCAAATAAACAAGATCATTTTAGATAAAGAGCTGTGGGAGAAAAAGATAATGGGATGGGATGGTGTGAGGTTGAGGATGAGATTGGGTATGGGAAAGGCTATTTGCTATATATTCTATGTGGATTATCTCATGTACTCTAAACAACAGCCTTGTGAAGGATTACTGTTATGTTACACCCATTTTAGAGATGGGATCTGAAGTTCAGGGAGTTTGTGAGTTGTCCAAAGCTGCGCAAATAGGAAGTAGTAGAATTGGGGACTAATACACAGTCTGATGTAAAAGCCTGTACTTTGAACCACTATCTCGATTATTCAAAGACTCCAAGAGATAGTGGCAGAAGGATACACTCACTAAAATAAAACAGAACCTGCTTTTGCTACTTAAGTTGCTTGGTGGCACCCAGGAATATTTGGGAAAATTCCAGGGTATGGGTCACTAACAAGTTTCTACTTTTAATTGCTTGTATTGAGTAATATTGAAGGCACCTTGGTATGGTGGGAAGGGGTGAACAAGTCTCATTTTGCTCCTCTGATTGTATGATCTCAGTTTAGCCACAAAACTTCATTAAGCTTCTGTTTCCACTGCAGCAACATGTAGCTAATTTCTTCCCCTGTCTCCCTCACTAAATTATTGAGAAAAAAAATTATATTAGGGTGTTCAGTTGTCAGTTTTTTTCATGTGTCCCTTATACCAACCATAGGCCTGCTACATAGTAGATACTAAGTAAATATTTGCTGAATGAGGAAATAATGTTAAATGAAAATGCTTTGTGGGCCGGGCGTGGTGGCTCACGCCTATAATCCTAGCACTCTGGGAGGCCAAGATAGGAGGATCGCTCAAGGTCAGGAGTTCAAAACCAGCCTGAGGAAGAACAAGACCCTGTCTCTACTAAAAAACAGAAAGAAATTAATTGGCCAACTAAAAATATATTTCAAAAATTAGCCTAACATGGTGGCACATGCCTGTAGTCCCAGCTACTCGGGAGGCCAAGGCAGAAGGATCGCTTGAGCCCAGGACTTTGAGGTTGCTGTGTACCAGGCTGATGCCACCACACTGTAGCCTGGCCAAGAGCACGAGACTCTGTCGCAAAAAAAAAAAAAAGAAAAGAAAAGGAAATGCTTTATGAACTATATTATACTATAAATGTCAGTTCACTTTCAGGATTTGGCTTTGAAGAGGTTTGAGAGAGCATGTTGAAATTGTATACACTGTAAATATCACAGACTCATATGATTTAGAGGAGCTTGTCGGGGGACATAAGACCTGTGTATAATAGGAAAAACAAGTATCATAACTTACTATTGGGATGTTATTTAATTCTGTCTCTGCATTAACCACTCCCAGTAATGTGTAGTAGGTGAATGGTGTGCTTTATTAAGTAATTCCGTCATTCAACAAATATTTACTTTGTATCTACTATGTAACAGGCCCTGTGCTTGGCACAAGAGATACAATGGTGAAAATAGTGGGATCCATTTATGGAATTTTTTTGTTCTCAGTAATGCAGTGATGTAGAAAAGGGAGAAATTAGCCACATTTTACAGAGGAGGAAACGAAAACTTAGGAACTTTTGTAGATAAAATGGCCAAATAATAATTATTTTAGGGTTTGTGGGCTATACAACTCGGCAATTGTAGTGCAAAAGCAACCATAGATAGTATTTAAATAAATGGATGTAGCTGCGTCCCAGTAAAACTTTATTTATGGGCCCATAAATTTGAATTTCATATAACATTGTATATCACAAAATTTTATTCTTTTGATTTTCTTCAAGATTTAAAAACTGGGCAGAGCATGATGGCTCACGCCTGTAATCCCAACAATTTTAGAGGCCAAAGTGGGGGACTAGTTTGAGACCAGCCTGAGCAACATAGTGAGACTGTCTCTACAAGAAATACAAAAGTTAGCCAGGCGCGGTGGCACCCACCTATAGTCCCAGCTACTTGGTAGGCTGAGGAAAGAGGATCACTTGCTTGAGCCCAGGAGTTGGAGGTTGCAGTGAGCTATGATGATGCCACTGCACTCTAGCCTGGGCAACAGAGCGAGAGCCTGTCTTAGGAAAAAAATTAAAAAATGTAAAATACATTCTTAGTTCACAGGCCATTTAAATACAGGCAGTGGGCCACTTTTGGCTGGTAGGCTGTAGTTTACCTCTGCCTATGTGATCACATCTCCTGTACCTTAGATGTAGTACTTATATAATGAGCTCTCCCCTCTCCCTGCCATGTAGACGTTAAAATCTCTTGAAAGGAGCATCTTATCAGAAATATATCTAAAAGAATGTTTTTCCTATGTGCCCATATGAAATTTCTGAGAGATAATGCAAATAATCACTTTAAAATGACCACTGTAGGTAATGGGATGTTGTGGCCATGACTTCGAAATGAAGTTCACTTGTCTGCTCTATCAGCCAACTGCCTCCACACCCAATGGGTGTGTATGATTTGATCTCTTTTTATTGTACCATTTAAGAGTTGCAAATGTTGCACTGGATGAGAGAGAGCATATCTGTGTCTTGAGATTTCTCTAATTGTTAGATTTTTGGTGGTATATCAGATTGTACTTTTTTTTTGGACAGTCTCACTCTGTTGCCCTGGCTAGAGTGTGGTGGCATCAGCCTAGCTCACAGCATCCTCAAACTCCTGGGCTCATGTGATCCTCCTGCCTCAGCCTCCCGAGTAGCTGGGACTAAAGGCATGCATCACCATGCCCAGCTAATATTTTTATATGTATATATTTTTTAGTTGTCCAGCTAATTTCTTTCTATTTTTTTTAGTAGAGATGGGGTCTCGCTCTTGCTCAAGCTGGTCTCGAACTCCTGAGCTCAAACGATCCTCCCATCTCGGCCTCCCAGAGTGCTAGGATTACAGGCATGAGCCACCGTGCCCTGCCTCAGATTGTACTTTTAAAATGGTACATAATTTGTAATGAGGATATGATGGTTGTTCTTTTATAATACTAAGATTAGATGCTCTCAAGAGTCTGTTAACTTTTTGACTCTCCTAAGCAGAGTCTTTAGGGAGAGATAGCTGAGAAGAATTAAGAAAAATTATAGAAGTGGTCTACTTAGGGCCCGAGGAGGTTGACTCCAGGCAGTGAGGTAAAGTCTCAGGGATATGCAGGTGTCCAAGACTTGGCTACTTCTCTCAGGCACGCCTGTGTATAGAAAAGAAATAGGTCTTATCCAGAGTTCATTATTATTTTTTATTTATTTATTTTTTTTTTTTGAGACAGAGTCTCACTTTGTTGCCCAGGCTAGAGTGAGTGCCGTGGTGTTAGCCTAGCTCACAGCAACCTCAAATTCCTGGGTTCAGGCAATCCTGCTGCCTCAGCCTCCCAAGTAGCTGAGACTACAGGCATGCGCCACCATGCCCGGCTAATTCTTTTCTATATATATTAGTTGGCCAATTAGTTTCTTTCTATTTGTAGTAGAGACGGGGTCTCGCTCTTGCTCAGGCCGGTTTCAAACTCCTGACCTCGAGCAATCTGCCCGCCTCGGCCTCCCAGAGTGCTAGGATTACAGGCGTGAGCCACCGCGCCCAGCCAGAGTTCATTTTTATTTGAAGAGGTATGGAACATGAGGAATGGCAGATTATAGATTTTTTTTAAAAAATCAGATTGTACAATTAGATTTTATGCATTGACAGAGTCAGCTGAGTTTACCAAATTCTGGTAACCTATAATATGCTCTCAGATTCTTCTTTTGTTCATTAAGTTTTGGATTTTTAGGATCCATTGCACTATAAATATAGTTACATTTTCACATTTTAAATATATTATAACAGTTGTGCTTATACAAGAAAATAACGTTGAAATCTTACTCATTCTTAACAGGGTGGAAGTATGAAAGAAAAGAAAGATGAAAGAATGTTGAATCACTTTGTATGGCTGTATGATGGAAGGAAACGGAACTGAGAACTCCTGCAGTAGAACGCTTGGATGGCTTCAACAAGATAATAATGCTAAACCATGGCTTTGGAAATTCTCTAATTGTTTTTCTCGTCCTGAGCAGACGTTGCCACATAGTCCCCAAACGGTAACTATATGCAAGACTAAGGACATAGCAAATTACTTATGCAAATAGATGAGAGGTCCATTTAGTCTGGGGTGTAGTCTCTCTTCCTGGAGACCATGCTAGGTTTTCCTGTATGTTCTACTTGTATTGCCCCTTGTAGCATATTATTACAATTCTTGCCTCAATGAGAGCATAATTTTTTAACTCCTATATTCTGCTCTGAATAGCAGTAGATACTTTAAATATTTAATGTTAAAATTTTGGAAAGATTTGTTTCTCCATAAAGTCACAGATTCCAAAAATTAAAAAATTCACATTGTGAATGTGAATTCAGAGGAAAATGCAAAATAAATTTTATTTTGCTGTAGCCTTCTGAGTTTTGAGTCTTATAATCTGAGGGAAGACTGACAAGAGCTTACTGCAGCCTTTTATTTATTTTTATATAAGATTTCTCTCAAGGCCCAGCGCAGTAGCTCACGCCTGTAATCCTAGCACTCTGGGAGGGAAAGGCGGGAGGATCGCTCAAGGTTAGGAGTTCGAAACCAGCCTCAGCAAGAGCGAGACCCCTGTCTCTACTAAAAATAGAAAGAAATTAATTGGCCAACTAAAAATATATAGAAAAAAATTAGGCGGGCTTGGTGGTGCATGCCTGTAGTCCTAGCTGCTCAGGGGGTTGAGGCAGAAGGATCCTTTGAGCCAGGAGTTTGAAGTTGCTATGAGCTAGGCTGACACCATTAGCCCAGGCAACAAAAAGTGAGATTCTGTCTCAAAAAAAAAACAAAACAAGATTTCTCTCGAGTATTTAAATATATCTCTAACTTCTTATTTATCTTTTCATTGTGATTTTGACATTTTCTGATTTCATTTCATGTACTCTTGTTATCATCTTTCTATTTTTTCTAGTACTTGGGATTAAAATGAGACACTACTATAATTTTATATAAAGATGTTAATAACTTTTTTTTTTTTTTTTTTTTGAGACAGAGTCTCACTTCTTTTGCCCGGGCTAGAGTACTGTGGTGTCAGTTTAGCTCACAGCAACCTCATACTCCTGGGATCAAGTGATCCTCCTTGCTTCAGCCTCTCGAGTAGCTGGGACTACAGGCATGCACCACCATGCCCAGCTAATTTTTTCTATATATTTTAGTTGGACAATTAATTAGTTCCTATTTTTAGTAGAGACAGGATCTTGCTCTTGCTCAGGCTGGTTTCAAACTCCTGACCTTGAGCAATCCTCCCACCTTGGCCTCACAGAGTGCTAGGATTACAGGCATGAGCCACCATGCCCAGTCAAGATGTTAATAACTTTTTAAAAACTAATTCTCTGTTTTCTAGGTTTTCACAGTATAGTTACCTTTGTTGTAAGGCATCAAGTAATTTGAATGTTTTCAGAAATGTTTTACTTTAGTGACAGTTGACAGCGAGAGCTGGTATCTCCAGCAGATCCCAGAATGGGATGGTGTATCTAGTCCTCATGGAGTCACAGAATTCAGAATTGCACTCTGAACTTTACAGATCCTGAAACTTGATTTTGTCAGTGGCATGCAAAGTGGAGTAGGTTTAGGGCAGGGGCCCAATTCACAATAACTCTGCCCATAAAAGCTTGATCTATATAAATCAGAATGCCTGTGTATTGATTTCCATTCTGAACTGCAGTTACCAAGAGGGCAGAACACACTACTCATTGGCTAGTCAGTGCATTGCTGTTAACTTTCTTTTAGGAAAAGTCTAATTGAAAATCCAGATTTTTCCCAGATAAGCATGTGCTCCCAGGTGAGTGTAGAATCACAGCAAACAGAGTGATGTTGTAGCAGTCGAATGGGCCCTTCTACACTCTAAAGGATGAGCATGTTTCAGTTATCTATTAGGACATCCTCTTTATCTTAATGGTTCTTGCAGTCTGCCCATAAAGGCTATTGATTAGTTAGATCCCTTTTCAGTGGCCAAGTACTATGCTAAGTGCTTTATGTGCTTTATCTCATTTTATCCTTCTGACAACTCTAAGAGGTACATTCTATTGTTCTCAATTTATAGATGAGGAAACTGAAACAGAGGGGTCTTATAACTATTGAGTATCAGATCCAAATCCAGGTCTCTGACACTAATGCTATGTTCATAACCTTTGTAATATACTGGCCTCCCGTGTCTATGTTGGAGTCCTATGTCAAACTGTCTTGTATCTTTTACGGAGATACTCTAATTTTCACTGGCCACAATATAATTGTCATTATGGTATTAAGTTACAGTATCCTAGGATTTCTTAAATGTCATCAGCAACATGGGTGGACCATTTGAGTAGATGGCCGATCTCATCCATAATGTTCGGAATCTTATTCTTCTTACTAAAACCCCTATGGATTGACTATGGGAGCTATTAAGTATTTTCCTCAAATCACTTTGCTTGTAAACCATCTTTATTGAATGCTGTTTGTGACTTGTTTTCATACCACCTATTTTGCCTTCAGAAGATCCTGTGAAGCAAGGGGACGTTACTGAAGCAAAATCACTGAGGCATAATGGCTTACTGCAGATGTAAACAGACCCCCCCACCCCCACCCCAGCTTCTTAAGATTCAGGAAGAACATAACCTTAATTTTAGTTGTGTGTTTCAGTGTTTACTTCTGCAGACCCTGCCTAAGAATGCCTCTGGTTTTAGCTAGCTGCTATTCCAGTTTGGTTGTGATAGGTGTTGTAAACAGAATTAAACACTATTTCTGTTTTTTTTTTTTTTTTTTTTGAGACAGAGTTTCACTTTATTGCCCAGGCTAGAGTGAGTGCCGTGGCATCAGCCTAGCTCACAGCAACCTCAAACTCCTGGGCTCAAGCAATCCTGCTGCCTCAGCCTCCCAAGTAGCTGGGACTACAGGCATGCGCCACCATGCCCGGCTAATTTTTTCTATATATATTAGTTGGCCAATTAATTTCTTTCTATTTTTATAGTAGAGATGGGGTCTCTTGCTAAGGCTGGTCTCGAACTCCTGAGCTCAAACGATCCGCCCACCTCGGCCTCCCAGAGAGCTAGGATTACAGGCTTGAGCCACCGCGCCCGGCTATTTCTGTTTTTTAAAGCAGTAGGATATGAGTAACCAAAAAATCACTAGCCTCATAAAATTAACTTATGTTCTGATTTTTCTTTTCTCAGAAAGAGTACATGGAGAACAAGAAAGTTGCTGTGGAATTAAAGGATATACCATCTCCCCTTCATGCTGGCTCTAAGCTTTTTCCAGCAGTCCCACTTCCTGATATTCATTCTCTTCAGCAACCTAAAATACAGCTTTCAACTGTCCCCAAAGTAAGCTGCTGTGCTCATTGCCCTAATGAACCCTCCACTTCGCCAATGCATTTTGGTGGTGGTGGTGGTGGTAGCGGCGGTACTGGTAGCTTGATTCACACGGGCTCACTGTTAGACTCGCAAAGCACCAGGACAATCACGTGTCAGGTAGGATCAGGGTTTGCTTTCCAGTCTGCATCTTCACCCCAGAATGCCTCAGCTAGGAACAATTTGGCAGGCATTGCAAGTGACTTTCCCAGCATGTGTCTAGAGAGTAATCTATCTTCCTGCAAACACCTGCCCTGCTGTGGAAAACTCCATTTTCAATCATGTCATAGTAATGTGCACAAACTGCGTCAGTTTCCAACTCTCCAGGGCTGCACCGCCGCTGGCTATTTCCCCTGTTCCGATTTCACAAGTGGGGCTCCAGGGCATTTGGAAGAGCACATTTCACAGTCGGAGCTCACGCCTCACTTGTGCACCAACTCTTTGCACCTTAATGTGGTACCTCCGGTTTGTTTAAAGGGCTCACTTTACTGCGAAGACTGTCTGAACAAGGTTTGTATCTTTTTATTTGTTATGTTGGGGCAGCTAAGGATTGAGGAATGACATTTTTTGGAAGTGGATTTATCTTTAAATGCCTTTACTGTGCATGGGGTTGAAGATTCTTCTGTGGTGCAGATCAATCAGCATAACTTCTGCTGGTCCTGAAAGAAGCAAAGAGTAAAATGGGAGACCATTCAAAAAAGTACAGAGTCATTATTTGTGTAGTTTATGCTTTTGGAGCCTCTTGTTGCAATAAATGTATTTCCTACATATGAACTTAGTTTGGCAAAGCCTCCATGTTCTGTCTTTAAAGGCTAGAGCACAATTAATTTCTTATAACTCAGACTCAACTTATACATGGGCCTATTCATATAACTTAGGTAACTGCGTGTTGTCTTTTTATAATATGAGGAACTTGAAACTTGGCCAGTTTGTATTTACTTCACTTGGTATTCAAGTGAAGAATTTACTCCCGTTTATGTAAAGTGTATGTGAGTTCTTCATTGCAGCAGACACATGCCCCAGAATGTAAAGGTCTGATCGTGTGAAAATCTTTCCTGGAAATGATTTTATGAACTGATAGCTAATGGTTCTAGGAAAGATTATTTGAAAATACATTTTATCAGAGGTTAGGTGGAAAGGTGAAAAACACTTAGAATGTGTTTTCAGTTGCTGTATGTAACTCTAGGTTCTGAAATGATGTATCTGAAACCTCCTTTTTTAAAAAAATTTTAAAACAGCCGGCAAGAAATAGTATAATTGATGCTGCTAAAGTCTGGCCAAATATACCACCTCCAAATACTCAACCTGCACCTCTTGCTATCCCTCTGTGTAATGGCTGTGGAACCAAAGGAACAGGGAAGGAGACCACGTTGTTATTGGCGACCAGTCTAGGCAAAGCTGCTTCGAAATTTGGTAAATGACAGTATGGCATAACGTGTATATTTAAATAGTTTTCAGTATCTGGTACATTGCATTTAATCACCTTTAAAAGATTCCTTGTGGTTCTAAAGCTACTGTGTATGTGAGTCCCCATCTCTTGGTAAAAAATCTTTTTATTTTAGACCAGGAAGTCATTTGCCCTTTATGTTGGTCTGAGGCTATTTGAGTTCAGAAGCTGTGTATAGGAAAATGGCTACTATATTAGGAGAAATAAAGTGCTGGAGTAGACATGATGTCAATTTAGGTTTGTAATCATATCTGTTGATTGTATACTCCCTGGAAGTATTTAGTATATAGAACAATTTAGTAATGGCTAATTTAGAACAGTATTTGAAAACCTAAGAGTTCTCAGTTAAAATCATTTCCCCAAAAAGTAGTTTGTAATATTTTCTCTTTTGAAAACATTTTTAAAATGTTAAATCTGGGACCACGAAGTAACTCACACCTGTAATCCTGGCACTCTGGGAGGCCAAGGAAGGAGGATCAAGTGAGGTCAGAAGTTCAAGACCAGCCTAAGCAAGAGTGAGACCCCATCTCTAGAGAAAATAGAAAAATTAGCCGAGCATGGTGGCACATGCCTCTGTAGTCAGAGTTACTTGGGAGGCTGAGGCAGGAGGATCACTTTAGCTCAGGAGTTGGAGGCTGCAGTGAGCTGTGATGACACCACTGCATTCCAGCCCAAGCAACAGAGTGATTTGCTGTCTCAAAAAATAAATAAAATGTTAAATCCACATGTTAATTCAGTGTTTAAAATAATTTAAAATCAACAACAGGCCGGGCGCGGTGGCTCACGCCTATAATCCTAGCTCTCTGGGAGGCCGAGGTGGGCGGATCGTTTGAGCTCAGGAGTTCGAGACCAGCCTGAGCAAGAGCGAGACCCCATCTCTACTATAAATAGAAATTAATTGGCCAACTAATAGATATAGAAAAAATTAGCCGGGCATGGTGGCACATGCCTGTAGTCCCAGCTACTTGGGAGGCTGAGGCAGCAGGATTGCTTGAGCCCAGGAGTTTGAGGTTGCTGTGAGCTAGGCTGACGCCATGGCACTCACTCTAGCCTGGGCAATAAAGTGAGACTCTGTCTCAAAAAAAAAAAAAAATCAACAACAGTAACAGCTTTACCCTTTGTCAACTCTTCTTTGTTCTTCCATACTGAGTAGGTAGATAAGCATGGGTTGAGCATGAAGATCAGGTCTTGGAGCTGCAGCATCCAATCACCAATCAGTTACGCGTTAGTGTTCTGAGAAACATCACTGCTCAGCATGAGAATGGCTTATGCTTTCAGATGGGTTTATGGTGTTGAGATGGGTTTGTGGTGGGCTTAAAGTCACTTTGGCTCTCCTACAAAACAAGAATAATCTCTTAGAGTGATACTTTGGCAACTTGATTGCTTTCAACCAGTGAGGTTGGTATCATTAAAATTTGGCATCAATCATTTAATTTTTTTGACACTAAGAATGATAGTAGCTACCTAATATTTTAATTTGGCCTTTCTTTTTCACTGCATGTAATTGAAAGTGTTAACATTTCTTAAGGGTCACCAGAAGTTGCAGTAGCCGGACAGGTGCTAGAAAACTTACCCCCCATTGGAGTTTTTTGGGATATTGAAAACTGCTCCGTTCCCTCTGGCCGGTCAGCTACTGCTGTTGTACAGAGAATCCGTGAGAAGTTTTTTAAAGGCCACAGAGAAGCAGAATTCATCTGTGTGTGTGACATCAGTAAAGAAAACAAGGAAGTTATTCAAGAACTGAATAACTGCCAGGTGAAAAAAGTTTTTAAAGAAAGAATTTTAATCTACTATGGTAGAAGAATAAGCATGTGTTTCTTTTTAAGAATTCTGATTCAAAATTTGTTTAATGGTATTTGCGCTAAGTTTTCAAATAAAATTAGGAAAAGATCATTTCAAAAGTACAAGAAATTATTTAATCATGTTTAATATTTCAATAATGCTACTTATATTTTAGTGCTATACTGGTATAATGGTTACATACGTATTGTTTCCTTTTGATTTTGGTAACTATTCTGTGAAACAGGCATGTAGGATTATTTCCAAGTTACAACTGAAACTAAGACCCTGAGAGGTGAAGCAATTTTATTAAAATCCCATGGCCACAAGAAGAGCTAGGATTTAAATCCAGGTTGTCTGGCCTCCAAAGTCTGTGCTCTTAAATGGGAACTAGAAGCCAAGTCTTTCGACTCTCAGACAATAAATTCTGTTAATATTCCATTTTGCTGTCTAAAATCATATATTTATGTTCTTTACAAAACTAATAAATCCTATTGTGTATTGAAGGTGCCTAAGGCAAACCTGACAAAATAAACCTTTCCTTGCTTCAGAGGCTTATATATAAGCCTGATAGTTTTAATCGGAATAAACACATTTTAGCTCCCTTAGGGGCATACTCCTCTCTCTACTACCTAACTCCTGATCCTAAAAGCCACAGGCAATGAGTACAACAGACAAATGACATAAATCTTACCTTCTTTTATCTAATCTCTGCCCTCTCCAAATTGTTGGTAAAAGCTACTAGAGCAAATTTAACAACTTCAAATTTCACTTCCTTTCTCCTACTTATTTTCTGAAAAGGAGATAAAAGTACAAAACCAGAAGATTAGAGATAAGAGCTGGGGTAATAACAGATCCAGTTAATTCATAGGAAGAGTCAGTTTTGAAATTATTGAGATCTGGTTGCAGTTTTTTTCCATTCCTAATAATAATGATAAGTAGAGGTTTTTTCTCTAGGATTACTCATTCTAAGAATTAGAATTGGGCAAAGTGTGTAACAATTTTTAACCTGAGCTCATGCTCATTCACCCTTATAAATTAATGCAGGTAACTGTTGCTCACATCAATGCTACTGCAAAGAATGCTGCCGATGACAAACTCCGTCAGAGTCTCCGAAGATTTGCAAATACACACACTGCTCCAGCCACTGTGGTTCTTGTGTCAAGTAAGTGTGGAAACCTTTGCTAATGTAAGCTAAACTCACTGTGTGGGAATTATCATAGAAGCAGAAACATGTGAAAGTAAAATGTGCCCCCAAAGAGGCTGAAATACATAAGACATGTTTATGCTTATTGTTGAGAACTGCTTAGAAAGAAAAATGGGTCTATAGGATTTTCTGTATTTTCTCCTTGAAACTTGAGCTCTTGTGGGGCCAGGTTTATTAAAGAAAATGTAATTTTTTTTTTTTTTATCCTGGGCCCAATATTACAAATTTTGAAAATCCAAGATGAGTAATTTTTAAATTTGAATCTCCCAACATATTAATAATTGCTCCATTTTAATTCTGGAAGTAACATGTGTCTTGGAATTCACTATAGGTGTGTGGTGAAATTATCTTACCATGTTAATTCTTCTGAATGAATGTGTTCCTATTCTATGAAAGGGAGAAGTGACTTTGAATATAGTCCAGCCTTTTTTCTCAGTGGATGTCAGTAGAGTTGTCTGTCTGTCAAGTGTTTCTAATGTTTGTGGATGGGGTTGGGCTGTTCCTTTTCTTTCAGCTGATGTCAATTTTGCGTTGGAACTTAGTGACCTGAGACACAGGCATGGTTTCCACATAATTTTGGTCCATAAAAACCAGGCCTCAGAAGCATTGCTGCATCACGCCAACGAGCTGATCAGATTTGAAGAGTTCATTTCCGACCTGCCCCCAAGGTTACCGCTAAAAATGCCAGTAAGTGGGTTTGCGTTATTTTTGCCATTTTCCAATATTAGATTATGGAGGCTGAAAGATAGCCCTTAACGAGGTGGTCAGCATGCCCAGGTAGGGCTGTTCTTTGTAAGAAGCTGGTCAGATCTTGGAAACCTTTAGTTTTTCTCTTACAAATATATGGAGAATTGATATGTGTGAATTTTGCTTTTATTTTTTTCAAAATATCATAGGGAATTGTAGATTTACCACAGTCTCTTGCCAGTGTCTCTGTAGTGTTTTGTGTCAAATTGATGGAAATAAGGGAATATGGTCATTACTCTTTTTGCTTCTAAGTATCAAGAGTAGAGAATATGGTGAGGGCTTGCACATACTTGTGTAGTTGGCTTCAAATAAACAAAGTAATTGTGCATTTTTTAGGCATTTAGTCCTTAAGCTCCAACGGGCCTCTGAGGCTATGCTTTCTATAGTGCATTCCATGTTGTGCATGGACACAATTAGGAGTGGCGGGTACTGCTACACGTGTAGCCTGTTTAAGCCACGTGCTAGGAGAGTGTGAGCATATTTCCAGGAGGACAGCATTTCTGATAGACTTGAGTTGGGATAAAAAAAAGTTTAGTGTTGAGCTGTGCTTAAGCTGTTTGGAGTATGTATGTGTAACTCTTAAAGAAATAGTATTAATAATAATGGAGAAGAGTGATCATGATCCAGGATAGTGGACAATCCTATGTAACAATTGCAATTTGACGTTTAATAAATTTAGAGTTAGACACGTACCTTAGAAATGATCTCACATAACATCCTTATTTAAGGGAGAAAGAAGTCAGCTCATAGAGTAAGCAGCTCATTAGCAATTCCTTCTGCTTTTGTTTAACACTCACTTTTCTAACTTTGAAGGCTTCTAAGTCAAATAATAGTATTTTAGGTGAGAACGTGCCCACTTTGGATGTCCTTATTCCTCATGATTAAAAAAATATTGATTATTCAAGACATTTAGTCTTTACAGAATTTTTTTCTTCATCCACTAGAGAGATAAGGTACATTCTTTTTAGTTTGTCCCTTTAATTTTAATAAATTAAAGATTTATTGTATTAGTACTGTATTATGTATTATGTATTTATGTATTAGTACTGCCTGGGTTTTGAGTCCCAAGTGTCATAGGAAAGCTGCAGATTTTGTTGATGAATGGTCAGCTCGCCTCAAATAAAAAGAAAAGCCTCTGTTTAGAAGAGTAATGTGCTCATTGTAAAAACAAATAAACGATAATATTCAGAAATGTGGAAAGTGGAACCCCCATTACCCCCCCACCCAGGGGTAACCACTGTTAACAGTTTGATATTGTTCTCTAAATTTTAAAAATGTAACTTTTAAAAAAATAGTGTCACATATATAGTGTTCTGTGGCTTTTTTTTTTTTTTTGAGACAGAGTCTTACTCTGTTGCCCGGGCTAGAGTGCCATGGGATCAGCCTAGTTTACAGCAACCTCAATCTCCTGGGCTCAAAAGCGATCCTACTCCTCAGCCTCCCGAGTAGCTGGGACTACAGGCATGTGCCACCATGCCCAGCTAAATTTTTATATATATATTTTTAGTTGTCCAGCTAATTTCTTTCTATTTTTAGTAGAAACGGGGTCTCACTCTTGCTCAGGCTGGTCTTGAACTCCTGAACTCAAATGATCCACCTGCCTTGGCCTCCCAGAGTGCTAGGATTACAGGTGTGAACCACCTCGAGTGGCATGGTTTTTTGGTTTTTTTTTTAACTTAATGTCATAGCTTGGATGTCTTTTCATGTCAATATAGATATAAATCTACCACATTTTAAAAACCAGCAGAATGTTGGTTTGAAAATACTTACTTGGCTGGTTTTTAACTTATATAACCAGTCTGCCTATTACTGGACATTTTGTTTTTACCCAGTTTTTCACCATCTCCTTCAAGAGAATCCATGTCTTCTTTAGGCTCCCTGGCTAATATTCAGTAGGGTAAGTTCCAAGGTGTGAAAGTTCTGGGTCAGAAGTTTATCAGCAAGATCTGAGTTGTCCTCTGGGCAGGTGTTACTAATTTACATGCTTCTCAACAACAAATGAATGTGTCTGTTTTAAATATTTGCCAGGCTGATAAGTGAAAAATGATATCTGTTTATAATTTGGGCTTTTTATTAATCATTAGCAAGGTATAGAATATCCTTTTATTATGGTTGTCATTGGTTCTTGATACTTCTCTGTAGGTTGTTCACATCCTTTGCCCATTTGTAGTGATTTCTTTTATGGCTTTTGAATTTAATCCTTTCTATAGTTATTTCAAGTTTTCTCCCGGTACCTTAATGGTTCTACTTCTTGATATATAAGTTTCAATTCACCTTGGAAGGGCTATGACCACCTCTCGCCAAATAGAACTTCCAGGCTGATGACTGCCAACCTTCAGTTGTAGCTGAAGAGCCTCTAAATTTATAAAATATATGAATATGTCAGTAGCCTTGCTAAATAAATAAAATAGACTTTTAAAAAATAGCTTTATTGAGATATGATTTACATAGCACAAAATTTACCTCTTTTAAGTGGACAATTCAATGATTTTTGTCAATTTACTGAGTTACGCAACCAGTTTTAGAATATTTTCATCACCCCAGTAAGATCCGTTATGCCAGTTGATAGTTACTAATAATTCCCATTCCCACCCCCAGGCAGCCACTAATATTTTCTGGACATTTTATATAAATGAAATCATATAATATGCAGACTGCTGTGCCTGGCATCTTTAAAACAAACAGTTACCTGTCAGCACTAAACGAGTTTACCTTCTCCCATCTAAGTCACTGTCACCTCCCTCCAAGGTTGTTAGCTGAAGTTTGGAGGTCACTCATTGTTCTTCTTAGTTGGAAATTGAATGTGTGTCCTTGAGTTAACCTGATGTAATACTTTTTCCCTCTGTATTAGCAGTGCCACACTCTGCTCTATGTTTATAACCTACCAGCAAATAAAGATGGCAAGAGCATCAGCAACAGGCTCAGACGCCTGTCCGATAATTGCGGTGGAAAAGTGCTGAGTATCACTGGCTGCAGTGCGATTCTCCGCTTCATAAACCAAGACAGTGCAGAACGGGCTCAGAAGCGCATGGAAAATGAAGATGTTTTTGGTAATAGGATCATTGTGTCATTTACTCCAAAAAATAGAGAACTCTGTGAAACAAAGAGTTCAAATGCAATTGCTGAAAAAGTGAAGTCTCCCAAAAAACTTAAGAATCCAAAATTGTGCCTCATCAAAGATGCAAGTGAACAATCTTCCAGTGCCAAAACCACGCCTGGAAAAGGGTCACAGGCAAATTCTGGATCTGCTACAAAAAATACAAATGTTAAAAGTTTACAGGTAATTTTGATACCTCTTGCTTTCTGAAGTTTATGGTAGGTTTGGTTTCTTTGGGTCTGTGTTTTGTGTGCCCACTTGCTTTTGGTGTGTCCTTTTTTTATTGATACCAAAAGTCAGTTGTTTTCATACAGGATCTAACATATCTTGGATAATTAAATTTTAAACCCCACCCCACTTGTGTCTTTCAAGGAGCTCTGCCGCATGGAGTCAAAAACTGGTAATAGAAACAATGAGCACCAGCAGGGTAACGTGAGGCTGGTACCTCCTCCCAGTAACTCAAGTGCTGCAGTGCTGACGTCTAAAAGCTCCGGGATGGCAGAATCAGTTTACAAAACCAACCAGAAGTATGTTGAATTACTCTTTCTCGTAGTTGCTTCTTTAATGTGATGGAAGACATATGACCTTTTCCCTTCAATCTTCCCCTTCTATTAGAAAAGAGAACCTCAGTACCCGCAGTGTTACAAGTTCTCCTGTAGAGAAAAAAGATAAAGAGGAGACTGTATTCCAAGTGAGTTACCCATCTGCTTTTAGCAAATTGATTGCATCAAGACAAGTTGGTCCTCTGCTCACTTCTCAGTCTTGGTCTTCAAGGTAAGTCCAGCTTCCTGACCTACGGAAGTGGTTGTATACAATGGTAAGGGTTATGAAATATAGTATGTTTCAAAAAACACAAAAATGCACAAAGTAAAAGATAAGTCTTCCATCCCTGCTCCCCCAATCCCTCTTTCCCCAGTCATCATAACTAACATTTAGGAGCAATGCTTTTCACATCTCTCCCCTTTCCATGTGGAAGTCTGGGTAAGTAGAGGACACAGAGAGAAGCCTGACCTGGAGTCCCTGGCCAGTGCTGAAAGGCATGTTAAGATGTCCTTGCATTCCTCGTATTGAGGGAAAAACCCAAACTAGGCATGCCTTGGCTAGTCTTATTAATATGGTACTTTATGGGAAGTTGTTTGAGAAGTAAAGGTCTCTGTAAACCACTGTAATTATCTCTCACTTTGCCTTATCTAAGCTTTCTAACCTCACCCAAGTAATTCTTGAGGCATGGGAGATAAAGGAGCCAGAAGGCCATGTTGCATTCCCTTGGGCTTCTTCTGGCATTGCATTTGTTCTTCTGAGTTGGTGAAGAATCACTATAGAAAGTGCCTGTATTCTTGTAAAGTTATATCTAAAAATTCACATTAAAGTTTACTTATATGTAGAAGTGTACTGCAACGTGTGAACAAGAATATTTAAGTTTTTCAGATCCACAGGGAAGGTTACTAAATGACTTAAATTGGTATCACAGGTTAATTTCCTAAGAATAAATGCCCAAAGCAGAAAGTTAATTCATCAAGGCTGCCTATAATATTTGCCTTTAGCTTTCAATAATCCAATAAAAGAATATTTCATATTAAATGATTTATTGGTCCTTAATAAGGGATTGGTAGTACTTTTGACAGTAAGTTTAAAATCAGTATATGTGTAAGATTAAAAACACATTTGAAAATGAAATGTTTGTGTTGTGAGAAAGCTGTTTCTGTATATAGTTGCAGACAAAGCCTAAATGATAAAACCTGAATACACAGAAAAGGTTTTTAAAAATATTCTCAATATGTGTGTTTTAAGCAGGAGCATGTCTCCAAACCTTTTAAACAGAGCATCCCCACTCGCTTTCAACGTTGCAAATTCAAGCAGTGGAGCTGACTTCCCAGACCCATTTGCAAATGGTGCTGACATCCAGGTCAGCAATCTAGACTACAGATTATCCCGGAAGGAGCTGCAGCAACTCTTGCAGGAAGCGTTTTCCAGACATGGCAAGGTAACCTTTTCTCTCTTGTTGTTGCTTTAGTTTTACTCTTTGCTGGAATTTCAAGTCAAGAGAACTTATTTTGACACACATAACCACAGCCAGGATATAAGTATGACAGAATAGGTTTGAGCTCCTTTTCCCTATTCTGCTTGGAGTGGTGCTGCACCTCCACCTTTTAGAATATAGCTCCATAGAGCAAGAAACCTAGCAATGAGAAACACTTGTCATAGGCAGGGATTTAAATGACACTTTGGTAAATAAAACGTAATGGGTTTTAGTTAGCTCTACCTACTGAAATATACAAATAGGATTCTAAAATAATGTTGGCTGTTTTTGGGTTTTTTTTCTTATAATATTTGACTGAGTTTTTAGGTGCAGTATGCTTAAAATGCACATTTTACAGATTCTTAAAATGGCTATGTCCTGGGTTTTTGCAGAGTCTGGAGAAGACCCCCCAAAACTCCTCCCGTGTGTCAGCCTCTGAGTCTGCCTTTGAGAGCTCTGTGTGCCACACAGGCAGGCAGACCAGGCCAGTGTCACATGTCTGAAGGTCACTCCATGCTCGCTTGCTTACATTTTGGTCAGCAGAAGTGCAGAGTTCAGACAGGTTCTCTCATGGAAGCACTGAAGTCGACAAGCATGTTCCTTAATGATTCGCTTTTGGTTTTAAGATGACAAGGTTCTGGATAGACAAAGTGTTCTGTTTGCCTTTTTACTATTGTAGGTGAAGAATGTTGAGCTCAGTCCCCATACAGATTATCAGCTCAAAGCTGTTGTTCAGATGGAAAACTTACAAGAAGCAATCGGTGCAGTGAACAGCCTCCACAGATACAAAATTGGCAGCAAGAAGATCCTGGTCTCACTTGCCACAGGAGCTGCTAATAAATCACTCTCTTTACTGAGGTAAGAAACAAAGAAGCCATTTCTTTCAGGAGATAACATTTGACCCGTAAATAATTTTAGAAATAATAAAAATGGATTTTATCACATTCCCAACCCTCTTGTGATGATTACATTTGCATTAATGCTTCTCAATTGATAGAGTTTGAAATAAGCCGTTTGATTCTTGTTCAAGTCATTAATCATAGGTAAAGTACAGCTTAAACTTGGTAGGCGCTTGGGAGTAAAATAGTACACCACATGTCCAGAACAGGTCTAAAAATAGTAGACCTCTACAGTAAAAGTTTACAAGCCTGAAGAGTCTAAAATATTACCTTCAGATCTTAGTAGAATATGGGTTTGTCTATAAAGGATAGACCTACCAAGCTCCAAGCTCTGAACTTATATATCCCTAGTGTCAAATAGAAACCCAGCCTCATAAGTCCACACTGAGGCTGTGTCAGTCTTAGGAATCTGGTATTGATTTTTTTTCATAATGAGATTTACTGCTGCTTTTGCTCTCCCTGTTTAGGGGGGAGCTAGTTAAACAGGAGCCATTCCTGAATGTCTGTTTGGATGATTAAGGATCTTTTCTCTAACTTGAACTTCAAACTAGTACTTTTTTTCTTAGAATAGAAATACTTAGTGAAGAAAATTTGGAAAGTTCAGAAAAATAAAAGAAGCAGGGGGAAAAAAACACCCATAATTCTATGGCTCAGAATTAATCACTCTGAACAGTTTGGCATATTATTTTTGTTATTTTTTTCCTTCTTTCAGGGTTTTTGGGTGCCTTTTGGTTTTTTTTAAAACTACAGTTGAGGTTACATTGTATGCCATTGTATATCCTCAACTACAAAAATTCAACTCACATACATCTAACATACAAACTGCAATATGGCAGGAGATATTCGTGCTATTCTGCCTTTTGCTCTGAAGTAACTGTCTTTTTGCTGCACAGGTGTGGAAAGCCCTGTGATTGAATCTGATAAAAATCCTGGTGTGTGACTTTAATATTCTTTCACTGGCTTGTCCCTAAAATCTTTTTTTTAGATTTTTCTGGGAAGTAAATTCTGACATATCAGCAACCAGTGAATTTATTTTGCATCCTCGTTGTGTTAATTTTATGAACTTTTTAAAAAATACAATCTGTAATCTAAAAAAAAATGGTCTGTTCTCTAATGAAAATTTTGTCTTACAGTGCAGAAACAATGTCTGTTCTTCAGGATGCTCCTGCCTGTTGTCTGCCTCTTTTCAAATTTACAGATATCTATGAAAGAAAGTAAGTTAGGTTTATTTGTTCATTGATCCAGTCAGTGCTGATTGGTGACTTACATGTACAAAACTATGATAGTGCCTCTTCTTTTCCAGCCTGGGAAGGGAAACAAGACAAAGAGACTGGTGTTCAGAGTTCAGTTTAGGCCAGGTGTGGTGGCTCACGCCTATAATCCTAACACTCTAGGAGGCCAAGGCAGAAGGATTGCTTGAGGCCAGGAGTCAAGATCAGCTAGGGCAACATAATAAGACCCTGTTTCTACAAAAAAATTAAAAAAGTAGTTGGGCCTGGAGGTGTATGCCTTGTAGTCCCTCCTGAGGCAGGAGGACACTTGAGCCCAGGAATTCAGAGTTGCAGTGAGCTGTGATCACACCATTGCACTCAGCCTTGGTGATACAGCAAGACCCTGCTCAAGAAAAAATTATATATAATACACATTTTAAAAACCTTTCATTTTTAGCAAATTTAGACCTTCAATCCTCAAAGCTGTACCTTTTTTTAACCTCTAATTGATTAATTTTAGTATTCATTGAGTGAACATTTTTAGCATTAGACTATAAGCTCTAGGACAACAGGGATTGGCTCTGACCTAACACCATTTCCTCAGTACCTTGCACATAGTAGATGCTCAACAAGTATTAGTCGAACAGAAGTCTGAGGCACGGCAGAGAATACGGAGCTGGGCAAGTCATAGTCTTTGTTCTTGAGGAGCTTATGTCTAGAGGGGAAGAGAAGCTTACAAATTCTTATATAAAATAAAACTGTCATTGAAAAGGAGAAGCAGGGAAGAGAGAAGATGGTTTCAGGGTGCAGAAGAGGGGAAGAACAAGGAGCTCGAGCATTACTCCATGGATTATAGGAAGCCACCAAAGTACTGGAGGAACAGAGGGAAGGGAGGAAGGTGTGGTGATGGGAACCATGCTTCAAGAAGGTTCTTCTGATGGCAGTAGTGTCTGAGATGGCATCAACAGGGGCATGAAGAAGACAAGGGAAATGATTGCCCCAGTCCAGGTTATGAGCAGATGCTGTTAGGACAGAAGGAACTAGATGCCACAGAAATTTCAAATGTCAAGTGAAACAGGACTGGGTAACTAGTTTCATGTAGCAGGCAAGGTAAAGAGTAGAGGTCCGTTTGATTCTGAACCTTGGATGACTAGGAGGATGGTTGCACAGGTAAACTGGAAATAGGGAAATGAAACATGCTTAGCAGGTATAATGAGTTTTTGATCTTGGTTTTGGTCATACAAGTTTTTGGGGGCCATTGGAGTACCTTGGTAGAGAATTCAAGTAGTATTCACATTGGCAGGCTGCCTTGGGAGAGAAGTCGGCACTGAGGACAGGACAGACATTTGCCTAAAAGTGATCGTGAAAGACTTAGGAGCAGATAAGATTGGAGGAGGGGAAGGAGAAACAGGCGGGCAGACCTGGATGGAATGCCACCAGGGCCAGGGGAGCAGGCAAGAGCCCAGGGGTAAAGGTGTTAGGAGGAGGATGTGTGGAGAGAAAGCACGTCAGAAATGGGCAAACTCAGGGGCCTGAGGAGGTGGTGTGTGGCTCGGGGGTAAGGTAGAGGCCACTGGTGACTGTAGGGTCATCATTGCAGAGTCCTGTAGATGAAATCCAGGGGGGAAGGAGCTGAGAGACTGGGTGGTGACACAGCAGAAGCAGCTCCTGAGAGACGGCTGTTTCCATCAGAGGGAGATGAGAGCAACCACAAGACTGAGGGAG
Organism: Mirza zaza; assembly: GCA_008750895.1. Taxonomy (NCBI): domain Eukaryota; kingdom Metazoa; phylum Chordata; class Mammalia; order Primates; family Cheirogaleidae; genus Mirza; species Mirza zaza. Next base: position 30,342 of record VSMD01105597.1, read on the forward strand.
AGAGCACGAGGGAGAATGTACGTCTACACGGCAGGCGGAGAGCATGAGGGACTGGGTTTGGTAGAGGAAGTCTGAGTGTGTGCAGGGCACGGGGAAAAACCAGCGGACAGGCAGTGGGAAGAGCAGGTCCTGTTTATTGAGCCTATGAGCCAAGCCCTGTCCACACCGAATCACATTTTAATCTTCACGTCCACTCTGTGTAGTAGGTGTTATCACCCCATTTTGCAGATGAAAAATGTGAGGCCCAGGTGACTTAAGGTCTGTACACAGGTTAAAGTTGAGTCAGGGTGTGAACTCAAATCTGCCTGTCTCCAGAGCCTGTGCCTTTAAGTTATGAGTATGAAAGATACAAGTCAGGTGTCATAGAGGATGTGTGGGCCACATGGTTGGGCATAGGAAGGGAGAGGATAATGAAAAGCCTGTACTTTTGGGAGGGGAGAGCAGGGGTGGTGAGAGGAAATACAGGGGGCATTAGAAGTGAGAGGAGCCAGACTGAGAGACATCGTATCAGACAGCTCTCCATCCCAACAGTTAGGTGAGCTCACTTACGGAAGCTGGGCAGGGGTCGGGGGTTGCTACCCAATGATACAATCACTGTAATGGGCATTGTGCCAGTGATAACTCAAAGTACCAAGCATCACTGGTTCAGCAGTAGATGCATTCATAGTAGAATTATTCTAGTTTTACTTTTGAAGAGACAGAGGAACCATTCCTGTCATAGCCTTTTATGTAGTAAACAGAACAAATGTTGCTATATGATCAAAGAAAAACATTCTCAGCATCTCACTTCTCTTTTAGATTTGGACACAAGTTGAACGTGTCAGATCTATATAAATTAACGGACACAGTCGCAATCCGTGAACAAGGAAATGGACGGCTGGTGTGTCTCTTACCCAGCAGCCAGGCCCGCCAGAGCCCCCTGGGGTCTTCCCAGTCGCACGACGGCTCCTCCACGAATTGCAGCCCAATTATATTCGAAGAGTTGGAATATCACGAGCCTGTCTGCAGACTGCATTGCTCCAATAAGGATTTCAGGTATACCACATGTTTTCCTTTAGAAATAATCTTTTTGTATGAGATTGTGGCATATCTGTTAGAATTACCTAGTTAACATGTTAGCCCCCTGAGGAATGTCATCCGGTTGTTTTGCTCTCTTTTCTACAGTGAACATGAATTTGATCCAGACTCTTACAAGATTCCTTTTGTGATTCTTTGTTTGAAGACATTTGCGCCTCAGGTTCATAGTCTTCTCCAGACCCATGAGGGCACCGTGCCTTTGTTAAGGTGAACCATATCAAAGCCCTTGTTAATTTTATGCCTTAGTTCTCATTTTTATAGAAAGCCTGTTCTCTTTGCCCACACCTCCCTCCAAATAAGTATTGTAGAATGAATGCTTCTGCATAATGATGTTTTGGCCAACAACAGACCACCATATAGGATGATGGTTCTAGATGATTACCCTGTTTTTTTATACCCAATATTTTCTGTACCTTTTCCATGTTCAGGTATGTTTAGGTACACAAATACCACTCTTTTACAATTGCCTGCGGCATTCAGTACCGTAACAGGCTGTACTGGTTTGAAGCCCAGGAGCAATAGGCTACACTAGATAGCCTACGTGTATAGTAGACTATACTGTCTAGGTTTGTGTAAATACATTCTGTGACCATTAGCACATTGAAGAAATCACCCAGTGATGCATTTCTCAGAACATATCCACATCATTAAGCAACATATGACTGTATATCTGAGATGGTATCCATTCACTCAGTATTTCCACAAGAAAATGTGTATGTATGCTGAATTTTAGAAACTCACATGAATAGGAAAGTTTCTTCACAGGGAAGAGATGTATTATAAGTGTTATAGTAGAAATCTGCACAAGTGCTAAGAAAGTATACACAGCTTCAAATACTTGTAAATTTCAAGACGAGAGAGAGAAAGGTATTCTTGAAAAGTCCATCTAACCACTCCATGGGCCACCATAGTAGACTTAATTCAAAGGCCCACACTGGACTGCATGGCTTGTGACTTGGAACCCAGTGCCTTTTTTTTAACCCCCTCTTCTGGAAAACTGCCCAGGAAAATACCACTAGAATGCATCAAAAGGCCCGTGCCACAGTGATCATCTCCCTGGAACCTTAATTTTAACATTCAAACCCAGATCTTGGGCATTTAAACAGAAATTACTAACAGACATTAATCTAAAGCCTTCTGTTTAGTGGGCACTTTGCTTTTCCATTATTTTAATTTGACCTTTTTATTTTTCCTACTTCAGCTTTCCAGATTGTTATGCTGCAGAGTTTGGTGATCTGGAAGTAGTGCAGGAAAACCAAGGGGGTGTTCCCTTAGAACACTTCATCACCTGTGTTCCAGGTGTAAATATTGCCACTGCTCAGAACGGTGTCAAAGTCGTTAAATGGATTCACAACAAGCCCCCACCTCCCAACACAGGTAGGTATCAGGCATTTAGTCCTCTGGAGCTACCTCCTGTCTACTGTGAGACTGGAGTATGCCATTGGCTTTTATTTTAAATAGCACTATTTATCAAACACCATGGGTGTCTCCTTTGATCTTTTGAAAACTCTCTCTAAAATGCTGAGGGGTTGGCAGAACTAGACTTTTTTTTTGGTTTGGTTTGGTTTCTGTTTTGAGTCAGGGTCTTGCTATGTTGCCCAGGCTGGTCTCAAACTCCTAGGCTCAAGCGATCTTCCTGCTTCAGCCTCTAGAGCAGCTGGGACTACAGGCTACTGTGTCATGGTGCCCAGCAGAACTAGATTGTTTGAAAGGACCAGCATAAATTATGTAAAATCCAAGTTTCACATTTACAAATCTCTTTAGCTACCTAATTTTGGAAGCTTTTGGTTTGTCAATTGACTGGCCTTTTAAAAATAATTTTAAGTATCTGAAGAAAGTATCTCTTAATGCAAATTTACCTTTGAAATTTGTTTTGGTTGGCATTTCTGACTTTGATAAATGTGGAAATAAATTTGACTTCAAATGTAAAGGACTGGGGAATTTGGACCTAGATTTGGGTGAGTTTCTGAGTTACATGCATGGCTCTGAGTTGCAAATGTCTAAAGCTGTTACCTGTGAATGACACTTGAAATTTTTGCCTTCATATCTTTTTCTCTTTGGTCCACACCACTTCCTCCCCTTCTCTTCCCATCTCCTCCTACTTGACAGGAAAAAAGTAAGGATAAGCAGGGAACTCTGCCTGAGTCAGGTGTCCCTTAGAGGACAAATGTTGGAACTCAAGTTTCTTACTAAGCCCCTCCTGCCTTTCCCCTCAGGCTAGGCTACTTGGGGACCTATAGATTGTGCTGCTCCCTGCTTTCTCCTGTGCTGTGAACTCACAAGCCTCTTCCACCTTTCTATAAAGGTTTCTGTCTGATTATTTATACTTTCTAAATTAAAACCTTTTCCAGGTATGAGCATTCAAGGGCGTGCACAAACTTGTTTCTTACTCAGTTTATTTCGTACAAGTCTTATATAACATTATTGCTTTCCACAGTTTTAAGGTAACATTTTCAGCTCCATTAGGGGTTAATTATGCTCTTTTGGGCTACCCACCGATGATCATTTATAACCTTGTTTCTGTGGGAAGGTATGTTCCACATGACCAAGTTACAAATGGATCCTTGAAATATAACCAGTTTCTAAACTGGAAACTTGTCGTGTATGTTCACATCTACTGTAAATAACACAGTAGTGGACTATGTGTTACTTTGGCTACTTAGCTTCAAAAATTAGTGGGAAAGCATTTGCCAGCCCATAAATAAGTTGGGCTAGTTGGTTGATTATATGGGACCTGAGGATAGAAACAAAGACCTAAAGCAGCTACTGTATTTGGTTTCATCTGCTTGCTCATGATTGAACTCAAGCTTGGGACTGCAAGGTTAGTTATCTTTCAGCTGGTGAAATCATGCTTTATGTCTCATTCGTGTTCTTTTTTTTTCTCTAGACCCTTGGCTTCTGCGTTCTAAAAGTCCTGTAGGTAACCCCCAGCTGATCCAGTTCAGTAGAGAAGTGATTGACTTACTGAAGAGCCAGCCATCTTGTGTCATACCAATTAGTCATTTCATCCCGTCCTATCACCATCATTTTGCAAAGCAGTGCCGAGTATCAGACTATGGCTATTCCAAGTTGATTGAATTATTAGAAGCGGTGCCTCATGTGTTACAGGTAAGGAATTTGTTTACAGACAGGAATATTCCTCTGTGGCTTTGGCTGCCCCAGCCAGAGAAATAGCATAACTAGTAACCTAATTCCTAAGAAATCAATTCTGAGCAAAAGGTCCTGTAAAAGCTTTCTTCAAAGTGTAGGAAACATACAAGGTAGCTTCTCAATTTTTCAGAAAGCTACAGGTTTCCATCTTAAAGGAGCTGCCTACAGGACAGGAGAATTTTCTGTGTAGTCTTCATAGACTAGCCTTCTTCCTTCGAGCACAGTGTTCTCCAGAATTGTTCACATTACAAGGGAGCTGCTGTGACATTGGTGCCGATGAGAGAGTCAAGGGCTTAATGCTTCTTATAAATGAGTTGGAGACTAATTACTGGGCTGGAGTGTAGCACTGGATCCCATGATGCCTTTGCCTATTAACTCACAGTGTTATGCTAGCTTCCCACTTGTGAAAATGGCTTGCAAAGCTTTAGCTGTCTTTTAAAGACAAAATTAGTTGTCCAGACTGATACCATGCTTTTCATTTCTATGCTCACAACTAGTTGGGAGAATGTAGGCAGGACCAAAAAGATAAGAAGCTCAGACAGCTGGGCAGCTGCTCCTTTTGACCATAAATAATTCTGTTGATTTGCATGTTGATTATGTGCATGTGTCATATATAAAGGGAGTTATTCTCTGAGGCCAGTAATAGAAGAGAGAGCAAGTCAGCAGCAAGAACGTCAGTATCTGCCAAGGTCTTTGAATATAAATAATCAAGGTGTTTGGTTTGCAGATTCTTGGAATGGGCTCCAAACGTTTGCTGACCCTTACCCACAGGGCCCAGGTGAAGCGCTTTACTCAGGATTTACTGAAACTTCTCAAATCCCAGGCCAGTAAGCAGGTCATTGTGAAAGAATTCTCTCAGGCTTATCATTGGTGAGTTGATGAGAAGAATAAAAATGAGAGCAAATATCTTAAAACACTTTTTCTTCTCCCAAATTTTAAAGTTATCTATTAATAACACTTCTATTAAGCAATAGAAAACTTGTATGTATTTTAGCAGTGATATTACTCATTCTTTACCCATTTCCATTGTAAAAACCTAGGTGTTTCTCAAAGGACTGGGATGTCACTGAATATGGTGTTTGTGAGTTAACTGACATCATCTCAGAGATTCCAGACACAACCATCTGCTTGTCACAACAAGATAATGAAATGGTGATTTGTATTCCCAAAAGAGGTATGTGATTTATATTCATTGGAAGGATGTTGTCTATCTCAGTAGTTATTTTAAAATGGAGTGGTATAAGGAATGTAATTTTTCTTTGCTCTGTGTTGTTCCTGAAGGTTCCAGGGAAAGCACAGTTTGCAAACTACTGCCCTGGTACACAGTGGATCCCACATTCTTCAGTAGGCAAAGCCACTTGTCAAGAAAAGCACACTAGTTTTTTAGAACTCACTGTAAGACATAAAAAGGGCATAACCAGCACTTTCCTAAAATGCCTCTTGCAGCTTATTGGTGGTTATTTAAGCCATATTTACCCAGTTGAGAATCTACTGCCATGGCTGGTGTTGGTTTCTTCTTTTTAACTCTGAGATACTTTACTGTGCACACTTGAGAAGAAATGGAAACTCATATGAATGTTTTGTGTTGTCTTTTAAATTTTAGTAGTTCCAGTTGAGGTCTGGGAGATAGTAGGATAGTTAAAAATAAATCTAGGCCAGGCCTGGTGGTTTAGGCCTGTAATCCCAGTACTTTGGGAGGCCAAGGCAGGAGTCTTGCTTAAGGCCAGTAGTTCAAGACCAGCCTTGGCAATGTTCAGGGCCAGGCTTGGCAACATAGTTTAGACAGCATCTCTACAAAAATTAATTAGGCATGGTGGTGCATGCCTATTTACAGTGAGCTATGATCACACCATTTCACTCTAGCTTGGGCGACAGAGTGAGACCCTGTCTCTAAAAAAATAGATAAAAAATAAAAATGAATCTACATACTGTTGACACTCAAACAACATGGTTAGAAGTGTATGGGTCCAGTTACACGCAGGTCGAAAGTACAGTATCAGAGGTATGTGAGGCTCAAGTACATGGAGGAACCAACTTTTCATATCTGGGTTCTGTGGGGCCAACTGTGGGACTTGAGTATGTGAGGATTTTGGTGTCCAAGGGGTCCTGGAACCAGTCCCTATGAACACAGGGATGACTGTATTGTCATGTATTCCCACTATTATCAGTGGTTCTTCAACTGTGCTCCCCCAGAATACTGGTGTCCATGAAATAGAGGATTCCAGAGCTAAAACCAATAATGTCAATTATTGGTCTTTTTCCAATTCCAATTTAAAAGTTAATAGAAACAATAATCTAAATTTAAGACTTTTCTCCTTTGTTTTTGTTCAACTTTTGAAACCTGATATGCTTCCTGCTAGCAAGTTCTAACTGAAGATCAAATGAATACACAAAAAGCATGTGAATTCAGAAGTGTGGTTTTATAGATATAATTTCTAGATTACTTGTGTAACTACAGAGACCTGTGTGTGTGTCATGTTCATATATGTTGGGTAGGGAAGGGGTGGTGGCTAGATAATTGTAAGTTGACACTCTTTCTAGCTTGTAAGATGAATACATACATATCTCATAGTATACCATAATAGTGTCATGGCGTTCCAGTATTTTGCCCTTGAACATGTTTGAGAACCACTTGCAAAGAAGAGTATATGTGGTTTTTTCATTGTCTGTTTTTAGAAGGCAAGGGTGATATCTCTTATATACTCTGAATGAGACTTGTCACAGCGTGAATGTTAAACATGAATGGGTAGAAAAGGATTGTGGTTTATGTTTGTTTCTTTATTTGTTTGTAAAGAACGTACCCAGGATGAAATAGAAAGGACAAAACAATTCTCCAAGGATGTCGTGGATTTGCTGCGTCACCAGCCGCATTTCCGGATGCCCTTTAATAAATTCATTCCCTCTTACCATCACCACTTTGGCCGGCAGTGCAAACTCGCATACTATGGGTTTACCAAGCTGCTTGAACTTTTTGAAGCCATACCTGATATTTTACAAGTGAGTGAAGAAATTCTAAATATTATAGTATTTTTCTGAACAATATGCAGGAACTTTTTATATAATTTCCAGGACCTATTTTCTGGGAAGTAGGGAGTTATGAAAAAGGATGAAATTCTGAAATACTCTAATCAGAGAAGCTATATTGTTGACTCATTAGTTTTTAGGTAAATGTAGTAGGGTTTTTTTTTTCCTTTAATAAAGAATTATTCTTCAAACCTTTTAGAGTGACTATTGAATAAAGGATTAAAGAGTTTTATTTCTTGAACTGAATATTCATACATTAGCTTCATACTACTCACATCCCTTGTGTTGAAGGTGGGAATGAGTACATGAGCTGATGTCAATGGTAGGCTGTTAAGCTGTTGCTGAGTTAAGCCATATTTCTGTTGATTTTATTAATATTATATTTTGACTCTTGGAGTACTTTTTAAAAATTTGTATTGTGGTAAAATACAGCATAGAATTTACCATCTTATTTTTAAGTATCCAGCTCAGTAGTGTTAAATATGTTCACATTGTTGTGCAACCAATCTCCAGAACATTTTCATCTTGCAAAGCTGAAACTCTACACTCATTAAACAACGCTGACCTGCTTTTCTATTGTTAGCTATATACATTTTTATGCCGTTTAATTCTGTGAACAGCCATAACTTACTCATTCTCGCTTTCTTCCTGCCCATGTGTTTTCCAAGGTATTGGAATGTGGAGAAGAAAAAATCCTCACTTTGACAGAGGTGGAGCGGTTCAAAGCTCTGGCTGCCCAGTTTGTTAAACTCCTTCGGTCCCAAAAGGATAACTGCCTTATGATGACAGATCTCCTCACAGAATATGCTAAAACGTTTGGTTACACATTTCGCCTCCAAGACTATGATGTCAGCTCAGTTTCAGCTTTAACACAGAAACTCTGCCATGTTGTAAAGGTAAACAGATTTTTTCTTCATAGGAGACTTGTGGTGGGATATTGTCCTCATTGGGGCATTGGCATGTGCTTTAGCATTTCCATGTTTACACCTTGTGCTACTTATGTTGCTTCCCAACTTGTGTGTGTCATTAGTACCTTATTGGGTAACAGGAGATGGCTTGGTTTGGCAGTTTAGATTTTTAGTCTTCGTTTTGTGTGCTCATGAATGGCCTTGCTAAAGTAATACCTTTTTGAACTGATGAGGTGACTTTTTGTCCCAGGGTATTTATTCTGAGCTACATCAGTCTCAGTACTGCTGACCTGAAGTTGAGCCCTTCTAGCCAGATCTTTGTCCCTGAAGTTCTTGGGAGACTGTAATCACATACTGTGTCTCTTCTCCTCTCCAGGTTCTGGCCCACTTAGGAGTAGATTTAGGAACAAGTGAGGACTCAGAACAGCCTTGTTGCTGGTAAAGCTGCATTAGAGAAGGCAGCTTCTTTCTCTCTCCTGCCCTGGACTGAACTGACCCTCCCAGTCCTGGACAGAGCAGCTGCCAATTTTCAGGTCACCCTCCCCTGCAGGACCAGGAAAAGTCACTGTCAGGAGGAGGAAATGGAAAGGGAACATGAAGTGGTACCCCCGAGTCAGTCACAGGTCTAGGAGGAATCTTCACAGGAGACAGGGAAAGAGCTGCCAGAGAGCAGGAAGCATGCTAGGAGAGTGGGATGTCCCCAAGTAACTGGGAGCAGAACAGCCAGCAGTGTCGCATGCTACTGGGAGGGCACGTCAGACAGGGACTAACTTGACCTTTGGATTTAGCTAAGTGGAGCCAATCAGTATTGCTGGCTACAGCAGTGGCAATGTCAGCGTGGTTTGGGGACAGAAGCCACGCCGGAGTGGGCTGAGGAATGAGGAGAGGTGAGAAGATGGCGCCAGGTCATCTGGCAGCTTCTTGGTCTGTTTGCTTGTGAAGGAGGGGAGCTGGGCCAGGGCTAGAGGCTGTGCACAGAGGGAGCAAGTATAGGTTTTGTCTTATCGGGTCTTTTTCTCCAGATGGAGAGACGTGAGCATGTCTGAGAGCCTTGAAAGGGTGCACTTGAAAGAGAGGAGATAAATATACGGAGCGGAGAAGGCTGTGGGGGTGTGGATCTCCTGAGGAGGCAGGAGATCGGGGACCAGCGTTCAGAGGAAGGAGGCCCAGCTCTTACATTAACATTGAAACAGGGGCAGTGGCAGGGTGGGTGCAGTATGGGTGGGTTTGCTGTTGTCATCAGGCAGAGGAGGGACTTAGCTTCTAGGAGCTATTTTTCCATCAAGTGGAGGGTCTAGCTGTTTAGAGGAAGGGAGACAGAACTCAAGACTGAAGAGTGTGGAGAAGGTCTGATGTTGTCGTGGTGAGTGGGAGAGTGGCTTGATCTGGAAATCAGGTGGGATACAGTGGTGCTCGGGCCCCGCGAGTTGACTGGAGACCAGCAGTCAGGGCATGGCTGCTTGGGTACAGGCTTGGGGAAGCCAGTGGCTGGGTTCAGGGTGGGATTTTGCCAGATAAGTGCAAGGAACAGGAACAGGGACCGAGGATTTTAAAGTATTGACAAGAGTGTTAGCGCCAGGATGGATAAAGAGAAAGGAGAGGGCTCGTGAACAGGGAGCAGTGGGGGGAGGTGCTGCAAGGCTGCAGGAAGGGCTTTCCTCCCGCCCTCCCACCAGGCACCCACGCCAGGCTTTCTTCTCCACATGGGAGGTTTGAGTGATTCATTTAGGAAGTGGGTAATGATAAGATCTGCACTGTGATCCTGGAATGGGTGTCTACAGTGGCAGATGTATAATAGAAGATGTCACTGGAGGTGACAGGTGAGGAACTCAGAGGCCCTGCTGTAGGACAGGGCCCTGTATGCTCATTTTCCCAGGACAATGAGAGGGGCTCCCGTGTGCCTCCCAGCTGCCGCTGGGGTCTCCTGGGGAGCTTCTTAAACCGCCTCTGAGAACCTGACAGAATTCATCAGTGTGCTCTGAGCATGGGTGTTTTCAAAAAGCTCCCAAGGTGTTCTAGTATGGAGAATCAAGAGACCGTCTAAGGAGCATCAGCAGAGCACGCTTTCACTTTGTTGTTTGTTTATAAAGGCTTACAAAGGCTTATAATAGCAGTAGTCACCTGAGAGTCCAAGAAGATGACTTGGACTCCCCTGGACTTGTATCTGTTGATGGGTCAAACCCCACTGCAGAGGAGGAAATCTGTACAGCTTTGTCACCCTCGTAAGTGGGGCCGGAGTCTGCCAGCTGCTCTCCTGCCTTGGCTCTGGCTGCATGTCGGAACCAGATAGAGACACCATGGTCTTGGAGTGGCTCTTCAGATGCCACCCACCTCTCTCTGCCTCCGAGTATCCAAAGCCCTGAAGAATACGACCTTGTGATTACTCCGCCTTTACTATAGGCAGGAAAACCGGATCAAGGGGCAGACAAACTATACTGGTAAACATTGGTTTGACTTAAGCATTGCCTAAGCAGCATGCATACCGAAGCTCTGCTTAATCACTTAAATCCTTTATTGCCTTGGAAATCTGAAATAATTGAGGAGTAGACACATACTAGTCATAAATGAAAATACTAGCTTTTGCTCAGTAATAACAGACTAGAAAAATGGAGCTGGCTTTGTGGTCAGAGTGGGCACTCTGCCACCTCCCCCGTCTAGCCTCGGGACGCACATTGGGTGTCAGGCCTGCCATGTGTGTCACCGATAGTCTGACCTCCCCATCCCTCCTTGCAGCACAGCAACCCTTAGTCCATAAACGTGGGCCAGTGGATGTCAGCTGGCCAGTCTGTCTCCCTTCCACAGTGGGGAATGGAAGAATGAATGACGACAGTTTCTTCCATTATTGCTGTAAGGGAGGTTTTGATAGACGTTTTTGGTTATAGACCAGCAGAGAGCGAGAGAACAAGTTCTGCTCTAGTCTCATCTAAAGTGTTGGTCTGGTGTCCCAAAGAACCTAAAAACAAACTCAGTCATTTTATTTCAGTTACAAAAAGAAATTAGAGATTTTTCTGCCATTAGTCTCATTAACCAAAATGAACTTAGCTGAGTTGGGTATGACCTAGCCTGTCTCTCTTGAGTTCTGAAAGGTTCGAATTCTTGTTTTCCTCAGGTTGCTGATATAGAATCTGGCAAACAAATTCAGCTGATCAACCGAAAGTCTCTGCGATCTCTCACTGCCCAGTTACTGGTCTTGTTGATGTCTTGGGAAGGAACCTCCTATCTTTCTGTTGATGAGCTCAAGAGACATTATGAAACCACCCACAGTACTCCTCTCAACCCCTGTGAATATGGATTCATGACCTTGACCGAACTTCTGAAGAGTCTGCCTTACTTAGTTGAGGTATGCGTGTTAATGGTTTATTAGAACCAGCATGTTGAAGACTGTTGACTGGGATTTCCTGGATTACCTCTTGTCTAGATTAGAGTGTGTATAGGGACCCTAGAGATCTCCAAGAACATCTGGTCATTTCCTAGATGAGCAAACTGAAGCGTAGGGCAGGGGAGGAGCCCGCCTGAATGAGTCGCCTGGTCTCCTGACGCTTGGACCGTGGTGCCGGGTCCTGCACCAGGCCGGATTTCGCTGCTGTTACATCTTTCTGAATTAGATGGCTTATGTGATGGGATCATTGGAATTTACCACTGAAAAAGGCACCAGGACCAAATGGGTTAACAATTGGGTCTTAGCCAACCCTCAACAGATAACCCCAACTTTAAGAAAAACATCTAGGCCACGAAAAAAAAAGGGAAATTCTTAACACTTATTTTTATGAAGCCAAAATAACTTTAATACCAAAAACCTAATATGGCCCCTTAAAATGATCCTAGATATTAACAAACAAACTCCAGCAATATAAAGGCAGAATGATACACCACTGTTATCTAACCGTGTTGTCCAGCATCAGTGTTTCTTGGAAAACCAGTTTGGGAGATGAGGTCTCATGTCCGCAGTGTGCACTGGGTATGCAGCGCACTCTGCCAGGGTTTACCTTCTTTGTTTGAGAGGCAAGTTTCCCAGTTCCATTCCCTACTCACACGGGTTTGCTCAAGGCTGTAGGCTTCTTTTGGAGGAGATACTTGAATGACTCCCTCCTTCTCTTCCTTAGGTTATTGCCTGTTTTCAAATCAACTTTGGGCCTCTTCACCCTCAGCAAGAGGCCCTCATTTCTGAGGAGCGCAGGGCCAGTCTCTCATGAAGTTGCTAATGTTCCTTTTTCCTTTGGGACAGGTGTTCACTAATGATAAGTCAGAAGAATGCGTGAAGCTCACAAGTCTGTATTTGTTTGCAAAGAACGTGCGATCTTTACTTCATACTTACCACTACCAACAGATTTTCCTGCATGAATTTTCCATGGCCTATACCAAGTATGTTGGAGAAACACTGCAACCCAAGACATATGGCTACAATAGCGTGGAGGAGCTCCTGGGAGCAATCCCCCAGGTGAGTGTTTCTCTCAGCTTCTTTGAGAGTAGCCTGCCTGAAGAGCCACAGGCCAGCTCTCCTGAACAGAAACATAAAATGCTGCCAGCATAATAAAATGGCAGATGTTTTGAACTGATCCTTTCAGAACATATTGTTGGCATAAAATAAATGTCTTTAGCATTTCTCATTGATTCTGTAAAGCTTCATTAAATCCCTACATGCCAGATGAGTACATCCCAGATGCTACCCTCATAAAGGTGTTGGGTTATGGGAGAGTTAGGACACCTCCTGAGCAAGAGACTAGTCAGGGTAGTCAGAGTAGCCACAGCGACAGGCCCCATGCTCTGCGGGCGCACTTCCCAGGTGTGGGAAATCCAGGAGTACAATTGGCAAGGATGTGCACAGGGTGAGCATGTGACAAGCAGGAAAAAGAACAATCTGGGCAGAGCAGCAAGAAGTAACGTGGGGTGTCAGGAGCATTAACCATGGTAGAGCCTAGCAGAGAAGTCGGAAGGGCTGTGCTCCTCTATGGAGGGAGCGAGGCTCTGCAGTGAGAGCCCGAGCCCCAGGTTTGCATTTGGAAAGCACCACTGCGACTGCCAGTGGTGGAGTGGAGGGGAGGCTTGGCTCAGATCCTGGCCATTGCAGAGGTCTGGCTCAATGTGAGATGGAGGTTTTGCGCCTGAGGGAGAGTAGTAGAATAGAGGACGTAGTAAGGGGGCACAGGTGAGGAACGCTTGGAAGCTAACATCAGGGACTTGGCGACAGAGTGCATGGGGAGGCCCTGGGAGCCCAGGACCACTTCTGACTTGGCTGTGGAGCGGAGAGTGGCACCACTGGGCAGAGGACTGCGTTCTAGGATTACAGTCTTGAGCTTAGTGTAAGGGATCTGGATGGCTCTTAATTCTTTTAGGTTATGTTTGGTTTCTAGAAAAAAGGCAAGCACTGTCATATGAGAACTATCTTAATTTATGTACCAAGACTGGTGTCTGGAAGACAGTCTTTTTGAGAGTCACAAAGAATATTTCTGAAACTGTGTCTCATGATTCTTTGACTACTCAACTTTTTATAAGGGGCATGTTTCTGTCAGCTTCTGTTGCTTTAAAAGCTAGAGAGTGTAGGAACATTATTGTTGGCATTAACTCAGTTGCTAAATTCTAGTCTGTTTAAGGTGGGCACAGGAGGTCATGCTCTTCCTGAATGTTAGGGCTTATCTCCCCACCTTTTCTGCTGTTAACCAGTAGTATGTCTTGTATGCAGGTGGTCTGGATAAAAGGACATGGTCATAAGAGAATTGTAGTGTTAAAAAATGACATGAAAAGTAAGTAAGCACCCATCCCCTCCCCGCTTAAAAAGTCATGGTTCTCCTGCTGACTTTTCTCTCTGACGGCTGCTCTTTGTCTCCTAGGTCGTCTGAGTTCACTCGGTCTTTCCCCTGCCAGTCACGAGAACTGGCCCTCAGACAGTGAGCGCATCCTGGAGGTGCCTGAACCCACAGCCTCGGAACTCCAGCTCGGAGCAGGTAGCAATGGTAAGAGAGGAAAAGCAAACAAGCCAAAGCATGTGCAATCCTAAGAGAAATGGCTCGGGCTGGGACGTGTGGAGGAGAGTACGACAGCAGGGCGTTTCACTGTCTGAAGCTAAACATCATACTTGTTTCTAAGCAGTGTTGGGATTTAGTTAGGAACAGCTGGCTGTGTTTTGATAGCATTGTGTGGTTGACTGGCTAAGGTCCTTGAAGGATAGTGACAACCCCCTAATGATCATATTCTCCCAATTCACATGCTAGAGAAAAAAATTATTCTGACACTTGTTAAAATGGCAATTCAAGATTCTTGCTGAGGAAGAGAGAGCACTCGCCTCCCAACACAGGGACGAGTGGAGATTCACATCCAAGGGGCAGAGTGAGGGGTGAGTGGATGGAGAATGACTGAGGAACCATCCAGGGTGGGGGCATTTGTGCTGAGCTGGCCTAACAGGACTCAGCTAAAAACAGGCCATGGGGTTACATAGTAAGGGTGGGGTGGGGAATTCCAGCAGATTAACAGTGATCAGATATCAAGGTGGGGGATTCTCACTAAGCTGACTCAAGATTCTTGCTAAGGCTAGACTCAGCGGCACAGAACAGACATGGGCGGCCAAGGTCAGGGCCTACTCTAGAGGAAGGCTCAGAGGAGCCTGGCTAAATCTGGTCAAGGCGTCTTTGTCACAGGACCTCCCTAGGGAAGACTTGATGATAATGCATTAATATTGCTCACAGTTAGATTTGAGTCACACAGATTTTATGTCAGGCCATCTCTGTAGTAGACAGAGATCAACTCCCTTGAATTTTACAGCAGTTTTAACTTTACTGAAGGACTTTTGAATTGATTGCTATGTGTGGGAATTTTATCATCGTACCACTCTTCGAGATAGAAGTGTCATCGTACCCTGCGTTTATAGGATAACTCGGTGAAGCATTTTACAATGTGTAAAGCACCTTGCTGTAAATCTTCTCCTTACGCCGCTCCCACAGCCTTCAGCAGTGGGGACCTCCAATCCACAGCTGAGCAGCCAGACTTCCGGGAGGCGAATAGCTTACCCACAGCCGCTCACCCAGGAGGTGATGGAACCGGGACCCAAGCTTTCTAACTCTGAGCTTCTGCTTGTTGATAACTACTTTATACCCCTTCTCTGGGCTATTTCCTCTCTTTGGAAGCCGACTGCAGAATCCTGGGGGCTTTTCTGGGACTGGTGTTCCTAGGATCACAAATCTTCAGGAGATACTGGCTTGTGGCATTTCATCTACCAAGAATCTTTCTGTTAATGGCTTTTTTTTTTTAACCTTGAGTACTTCCTAGCATTTTTAATCTTTAGGGTGTAGAAAGATAACCTCAGGCCCAGACTCGGTGTTTGCCCTCGTGGCAGACGCCTCAGAGGTCATGTAGAGTCATGGCTGTCTTCTCTGTCCAGGGCCCAGTCAGACGGAGCAGGAGCTTCTCCGCCTGACCAGTGACTCCCCTGTCGACCTTTTGTGTGCGCCTGTCCCCTCATGCTTGCCGTCCCCTCAGCTGAGACCAGACCCTGTCATCCTCCAATCTGCCGATCTCATTCAGTTTGAGGAACACCCTCAAGAAAGTTCTGGTAGGTGACACTGTGTTTTTGTGGGAGTTTTCTTTGTGGGTTTAAAAAATGAAGCCATGGTGCCAATATGTTAAACGTTTGATGGAGGCATGGAGAACCGATACCTTTTCAGGTGTAAAAATGCCTGTGCTGATTATTCAGGACCTTTCCTGCCGGCTTCCTGCAAAATTGCATTCACAGCTGTGGTTGCCTGGGGAGCACCAGGTGGGGTAGCTTGGGGTCCTGGGGGTGCTGCCAGACTGTGGAAGGGCTTGCAGAGGGTGTGAAGGGCCTCCCAGCCTTGTCAAAGGTTAAGCTACTCTGATGCACACATCACCTCTGGTTGGGGCTAGCGGGTTCTGGGGCTTTATGAAAGGATGAGTGGAGGGAGGCATCTGCGGCTGGAGCCCTGGACTCTGCCCAGTGATCTGAGAACGGAGAGGCCAGCCGACCACATGTGTCCCAACTTAGTGCTGACGTTGCCAACCCTGTGCTTGGGGCTGACATCACAGCTCTGCGTTGGGCCCCTGCTCCTCTCCCGGTCCACAAGTGAGGTGACTAAGGCTTAGCTTGTGTCTTAGCTAGAGATGCAGCTGGCCCCAGGCTCCTGGTCTGGGAAGTGGAAGAGCTGGGATTTGAACCCAGGATCTCTTGTCTTTCTGTGGGGTCGCCTGGCTTCCTGAGAGGATGGGCCACCTGCCCTGTAGAGATCCTTCCCTGTCCTCATCATCCATTGTGACCTGGCTCCTCCCCCTGCTGGTTAGTGCGTTCCAGGAGATCACCAGGAATAGCCCACTGGCCACTTCACTGTCCTTAGTCATCTCAGGCAGCACTGGGAGGATTGGAATGGGCCGGGGCTCTTTGACACTAAGGCCCCTCCTGGGGGCCTTAAGTACCTAACAGAATGAATGGGCAGAGAATCCAAAGTGGAAAAAAAATCTTTTTAAACCATTGCATGTTGATTTACAGCCCTAAATAGATCTTTACAACTTTATAATCCAGGGGAGAGGTGGTGAGATATAGTTTATAAATATTTGATTTATGTGACACATCACACTGGCCACACAGCTAATAGGCGTGACATTTGGGGGCTTATATTTTAAATATTTTTTGAGAAAATATGAGTAAGAAACTGAAAACCAATACTTCTTACAGGTCCTGGAACTGAATCTGTTTGCTTTTCTGTGTTTACAGAAATTATGCTTTTAAACCAAGAAGAAAAAATTGAAATTCCGATACCAGTAAAGAATGAAACACTGACCTCTGACTCCAGCTCATGTAGCGTCTCAGCGGCTGTCCCTGTGCCTCCTCGCCCCTCCTCAGAGCCCCCAGAGTCCCTGCTCAGCAAGGACCCACTGGAAAGCCCGGCCAAAAAGCAACCCAAAAATAGAGTAAAATTGGCTGCCAACTTCTCCTTTGCACCTATAACCAAGCTTTAACCCCATTTCAAACAATAGAATTAGGATGGGAAAAAACTGTGATTCTGCACACAAAAGTGGGTTCAAAAAAACACATCCTTTTCTGTTTTAATGAAACCCTCCTCAGAAGCCACTTACTTCATCTTTTGATGTATTCCGTAATGTTTTTGTTTCTTTTACATTGAACACAGCTTTGAGCTGACGTGGCTTTTTTTTCTTTTTCTTCCTTTTTTTTTTTTTTTTCCCAATTATTTGAAAGAACTTCTGGCATTTGTTAAAGAATCCTTAATATATTTTACCAAATTTTTCTTAAGTATTATGAAGTATAATGGTGTTCCGTGAGAAGAAAGCAGTAAGAACTCGGCTAGCAGAAAGTGGGTTTACTTCCATCTTACCACCTCAGTGGTGTAATCCTTCATGTAGCATAATATAGTCTCTCAGCCTTTGCTTACTGATGTTTCCGACAGTATTAATCAATGCATGATGTGTCTTTGAAACAAAGCCTGTCCCGTGAGCCTATATGTTCACACACCGAAGGAGAAAGGTGGGCGAGGAGTTGAGAGTGGATTTTTAGGTTGGAATATGAAGGTTTTTGGCTTCCATGTGACTTGTAAATGTGCCTTGTTTTTTATTTAACTATGTCTGTAGTTGACAAATGTGGCTTCATCACAAAATTTTAAAAATGTTTCTACTTTGGGGTTCCATTTAGGAGCTTTCTAGAAAGTTGAGAATGTTTTAAGCTTCCCTTCTATGTTACGTTCCAGTTTGATATGGAGCAGGTTAAGGAAAAGGAGATGGTCTTGGTGTCATGAGTTTAAAGTCAGCATTTGAAATACAACACACATTATTGTGTGTCAAGAGGCAATGTTGGGCAGAGAGTCTGATTTTCTAAAATATGCATCAAATGCATAAATTACAAATCAGAGCTGAGTGGTGAGGTGCTTTAACAGGAGCGGTATCAATACTATTTCCACTAGGAAGAGACAGGAATTCTATCTATACATATGAAGGCCAAGGTTGATCAACTTAACCTTGTTTTTGTAATTTTAAAGCTGGTAGCTGGGAAGCTTTATGTGTGAGTATATGTGTGTATGTTAGCTCAGCATCTTTTAATAGTGTCTGTTTTTACTCTTGTTATTTCTCGCCGTTGGAAGCATGTTTGGGTTTTTTGGGGTGTCTGACATGGGATGGCCTTCCTCTCTAGGTGCCTGAGGTGTCCGCTGAGGGGTGGCCTCTCACCCCCCTGGAGAAGCCTGACATTTACAATGGATTGTATTTGTTGGGCAAAAAAGGCGGATTCATTCGTAGAGCAGAAAGAACCTGGTTGGTGCAAGGCCTTCCACTAGTTAGACGGTTTCTTTGGGGGAAATGTTTATATTTTGTAACTTCTAGAAAGCCAGAAAAATGGGCTCTGATTTCATAGCCAGCATTTTGATAAAATGCCACAAAATAAGGGCTATAGAGGGTTTTTACAAGTTAGATTTTTGTTCCCCAAATCTTTTAAATGAAGCCAGTGATTCTCAGTTCCCAACACATGGCCCCAATCAAGACGTAACAACACTGGAAAAACCTTCTAAGTATTACGGCACTCTGCGAATCCTTCTGAAGGCATTTCCTCTACAGACATAGTGTTATAGGAAGTAAAATGCAAATGTGCAATTTTTTTTAACAAACTTTTAAACAATGTGATAACGTTGGTGTTGAGAACATCAGTGGCCTTATTCTAAGATTTCATAAGGCTGAGTTTGCACGCATGGACTTCAGTTTTGCTAGCATGTAAAGAATTGCAGACTTTAAAAACATAACAGGTCTCATTACAAGTCACCTCAAACAGTCTCAAAGAACAGGTTCTTTGGGCAACAGAAGAAACAAGTCCTGCGCTGTGAGTGTGTCTTAGTACCATTCACTGGAGTTGCCACTTAGTCTGGGACGTGTGTGTGACTCTCTCAATCGCTGTTTGAAAATGTGAGCGAATACGTCGGAAGCATGTTGTGTTCATAATGTACTCCACAGTGGCCAGTCCAATTGCTCTCTATTTTTTTATCCAGAGGCTTAATTAAATGATGTGATAAAATGATGTATGAGCATTAAGACAATGGAATTCTTTATTTCTGGGTGGAAAGATATACTGGATTAGATTTATTATCTGTTTAAAAAAAAAAAAAGATAAACGTTATCACCAAAACCCCCTTTCCCATCTTGCACTGTTTGTTTTGGATTGGGTTTGGGGGAAGACATGTTTTTCTTAACTGTCTACTTTGTTTGAACACTTTTGTTATGGTTCGAGTGCTGTTTTGTGTATTGGGACCAAACAGTTGTCAATAAACTTTACAAGCAAGCATCTAAAAAAAAAAAAAAAATATTCCATTGTGTGTGCATAACACATTTTGTTTATCCTTTTTTCTACTGAATACTTGGGTTGCTTCCACCTTTGGTATTGGGAATAATGCTGCTATAAACTTGGGTATGCAGCTATCTCAAGACCCTGCTTTTTGAAAAAAAAATTTTAAGTTTTTAAAATTTTTTTAATTTAATTTTTTTTTTTTTTGAGACAGAGTCTTGCTCTGTCTCCCTGGATAGAGTGCACTGACATCATCGTAACTCACTACAAACTTTGGGATCAAGCCATCCTCCTGCCTCAACCTCCTGACTAGCTGGGACTACAGGCACGCGCCACCACGCCGCCTAAGTTTTCTATTTTTAGTAGAGACGGGGTCTCACTCTTGCTCAGGCTGGTCTTGAACTCCTGAGCTCAAGTGATCCTCCTGCCTCGGCCTCCCGGAGTTCTAGGATTACAGGTGTGGGCCACTGTGTACAGTTGAGACCCTGTTTTTAATTCTTGTGAGTATATACCCAGAAGTAGAATTCTGGATCATATGGTAATTCTATGTTTAATTTTTTAGGAACTACCATATTGTTTTTGGTAGCGGCTATATTGTTTTACATTCCCACTAGTGATGCACAAGGATTCCAGTTTCTCCACTCTCTCGCCAACACTTGTTATTTTCTGTTTTGTTTTGTTATTTATTATTAATAATAGCCATCATAATGAGTGTGACCTCGGTGGTTATCTGGTTGGACTACTAGTCCCTATTTATTCAAATGTTAAAATGTAGAAAAAATATGATAAACCTCCATGTACTCCTCACCCAGATCCAGATTCAACAGTTATCACTTCATGGCCAATCTCATTTCATTTATATACCCATCCCTGCTTTCTTCCTCCTGCCTGTGTTATTTTGAGGCCAACCCCAGACATCACATCATTTATCTATGAACACTTTAGTACGTGTCTTAAAAAGATAAGACTCTTAATATTCCATTAGTAGAAAGGCACACGGGGCTGTTCCTCTGGATACATCATTCCCTGTCATTCCCTTGGATCGCCAGGGGCATACAGTGGGCACACAGAACCCTGGATGTCGGATCTGTTGCCAAGCTGGGTTGTGGGTGACAAGCTGCCTTGGCTGGGGCCCTGCTTTCCTGCAGAAGGCTCATCGCCCTGAAGTCTGGGCAGTCGTGAAAAAGCCCGCCTGTAGGGCTCTGTGGGGCATGGCTGTGGTCCCAGCTTCTTGGGAGGGGCTGAGGCGGGGCGGGGGGATCACTTGAGACTAGGGGGTGAGGCCAGCCTCGGCAACACAGTGAGACCCTGTTTCTTTTTTTTTTTTTTTTTGTTTAGGGTATCCTTAGAGACCCTGTTTCTGATAAAAAGAAAAAGAAGGAATAAAAGAGAGGAGCCATTCAGATCTGTGTTAAGAGAAGAAGGAGAAAAGAGGGGAATAAGAGAAAGAACAAGCGAGGGAGAGGGAGGGATGGGGGAGAGAGAGAGAGAAAGAGAGAGCATACTGTGGAGAAAGGAATGGGAGAGAGGATGAGGAAGAGTAGAGTGTGCACGTGCGAGAGAATGGGAATGGGGGAACAGAGCACCTGGGAGAGAAACTTTTTACTGGCTCCTGCGGTGATCTAGAGCCACCACAGAGAGACCCTGAGACTGACAGTGTGCTGCTTGTGTTCCCTAACCCTGGCACTTCTGGGATCTCTGGACTGCAAGCCACCTGTGTCTGCGGTAGGCGAGACGGGCGCGCCAAATGTGGGTACCAGGACAGGGAAAGAGTGAGCCTGTGGAATGGCCACTTTCTCTTTTCTGCATCCTTTGCTGGGGGCGGGGTGTTGGTTTCTAGTGGGTCTGAGGCTGCTGGATTCTTGTTTGTGTGTGGAGGTCCCCACTACCAAGAGATGATACTTTTCCAAAGTTGAGTGGGAGGGACTGCCCAGGTTAGTGTGTGAATGAGAGGAGTCCCGTCCCGCTTTTTTTCAAATCTCTGTGTCTTGTTCCCTTCTAACAAAGTGTGGTGCCCACTAAGTGCCAAGGTGACGAGGGCCCAGGCCACACAGGATCAGTTTTTGTCTGAGTTCTCAGCTCGGTGTGAACTTGCTGCCTGTGTCTGGCTTCCACCTGTCGCAGTCAGCTTCATAGTCCTGCGAGATCCCTACTCCTTCCAGTCTCATTTCCTGTCTTTTCATCTTTTGAAAAATATAACAGCTCTATTGATACATAAGTTATATGCCCTATAAGTTGCCCATTTAAAATATATAATCTTATTCACCAGCAAACTGGTATTAACTGAGCAGCATCTATGAGTGGACACATAGGTACTACAGTAATAGGGTATTGGGCAAGGGGGAGGGGGGGTGGGTATATACATACATAATGAGTGAGATATGCACCATCTGGGGGATGGTCATGCTGGAAACTCAGACTTGTGGGGGGAGGGAGGGAAAGGGCATTTATTGAAACCTTAAAATCTGTACCTCCATAATATGCTGAAATAAAAAAAAAAATCTTTAAAAAAAATAAAAACAAATGTATAATCAGTGGTTTTTAGTCTGTTTACAGAGTTGTATCTCCCTTTTCTTAAGACCCAGGACCACCCCGTGTCCTCCTCCTCTTCCCTACGGGTCTCAGAGCCAGCCTTCCCGCTCCACCACCCTCAAGGCAGATTACATTATCATGGCGACACTGGTCAGCAGGCATTCCCTGCTGAGATAATGTTTAATTTAATCAGCCCCTACAGGGCCCCAGGGTTCATAGACAGGGTTACTTGGGGTAGACCCCTTTCCACTGGGGTGAGCTTCCATCAACAATGAAGGTCTCTCTGTTTATAAAAAGTTTAAAAAAACAAAACACCCAAAAGTTGCGTATTTGCCAAATTTTTGACTGATAATAAACCTGGTTGGGAATCTGCGAATATTTTGAGCAATCTAGTTTGGGACAAATGAGCTTGTCAGATTGGTCCCTTTCTAATGGTGGATTACCCTGCAGTGAACACACGGGAGCTTACACACAGACAGTGCAGTAATGACCGGGTGTACATGTGAGATGGTAATGAGTGCTGGGAAGAAAAATAAAGTAAGGGGTAAAGATTGATGGTCAGGGTGGGGATCATCTCTCAGGTAGAACGGTCATGAGGCGTTGGAGTTGAGACCAGAAGCAAGTGAGCAAGTAAGCCCACAGGGATCAGGAGGAAGAACGTGTCAAGCAGAGGGAACAGGAAATGCAAAGGCTCTGGGGCTGGAGCATGCCCGACATGCTTGAGGAATGGTAAGGCAGCGCAGCGTGCCTGGACACATGCGGTAAGAGAGACAGAGACAGAGAGAGGCGTAGGAGACGGAGGGCAGTTAGATCATCTGGTGCGCAGGCTGTGGGAAGGACTGCATTTCACTCTGGGTGACACTGGGTGGCATTGAAGGGTTTAGAAGAGAGGATAGACATGATCTGATGTGTGTTTTATTTTTTTATTTTTATTTTTTGAGATGGGGTCTCACTATGTTGTCCAGGCTGGAGTGTGTGGCTATTAACAGGCACAATCATGGTACGCTGCTGTCTTAAACTTTTCAGCTCAAGCGATCTTCCCACCTGAGCCTCCCAAGTAGCTGGGACTACAGGTGCACACCACCAGGCCTGGCTAATTTTTAAACTTTTTTTGTATAAATGAGGTCTGGCTAAGTTGTCCAAGATGTTCTCGAACTCCTGGCTTCAAGTGACCCTCCTGCCTCAGCCTCCCAAAATGTTGGGGATCATAGGTGCCAGCTGCTGTGCCCGGCCCACATGTGTCTTAAAAGTAGTACTTCGGCGACTGTGTTGAGAATGACTGGGGGAGGCCAGGGCGGAAGCAGGAGACCAGTGAGCGGGCTTTTGTGGGAATCTCGGGGAGACACGAGATGGAGGTAGTGAGAAGTGGGTGGACTTGGGTACGTTTTGAAGGTAGTGTTGACAGGATTTGCTGGTGGGTGGGATGAAAGGTATGAAGGAAAGAGGTTTTGGTTTAAGCAGCTGGAAGGGTGGAGGTGTCATTTACTGAAATGGGGAAGACCGTAGGTGGAAATCGAGAGTTACGTTTTGGACACAGTAGGTGGTGGATGCCTATTAGACATCCAAGTAGAGATCCAGATGTAGAAATACGAGTGAATAATTCAGTGAGTGCCTTTTCAGGGCCTTATAGGATAGCAGGAGAGAGAACGTTTTACTGAAATAACTGCAGTAAAGGTAGGAAACTGTGTTGTGAGGAAGAATAAATAAAGCAAAGGGGGGGAGCACAAGGGAGGGCGAGGTAGGTCTGTAGGATTCTGTGCCCTTGATGAGCCGTCAGTGGCGCCCACAGATGTTTTCAGTGGCTTGTGCGTGGGTGCTCAAGAGTAGGGTCTGGGCCTTCAGCTCTGTGTCCTCAAGTGCCAGCCATAAGTCTTGGCATTTGGTCACTGTTTGAGGGGCGACTTCCTCTCTCTGAACCTCAGTTCTCCATGTATAAAATGAAGCGGTCGGACTAGACCAGTGTACTGGAGTGAACCAGGAAGCTTAAAAAAATAAGCAGGGACCAATCCTAGATGTATTGAGTCAGAATTTCCATGCTGGAGCCTGGGTATCTACATTCTAAAGTCACTCCCCGTGTCACTCTTTTGCAGTCAGTCCGGCGGCAGCTGCAGACGGGCATTCGGAAACGCCTGGCGAGATATTTCGGAGGTCCCCTTCAGCTCTAACATCCCGTGAGTCTAGCATCCTTGTTAGAATGCCTGCGGTATAATTCTGTTCTTGGGAAGTGGGATCTTTGGTTGGGGTGGGAGAGGCACGGTGGGAGGGCCGAGAGGCTGCCTCTGGGTGAAGGCCACCTTGGCAGGGCAAGCAGGGGCAGGTGCGCAGGTGCCTCAGCCGGGGAGCTGGAGAGGCACTGAGGAGTGGTTCTGGGAGTGATGGGAGCAGTGACAGCTCATCTGCCACTGGGAGCCAGGTGTGTCAGGTCCTGGAAATGGAGGGAAGGAAGGATATGACCCCAACTTTGAAGAGGCTCACAGGCTACTGGGAAGGACTGACAAGAAAACTCGTGATTCCAGCCCACTGTGGGAAGTGCTGCCTTCAAGGAGGGGTGTTCCAGGTGTCAGGAGAAAGTAGAGGAGGAGGGCAGAGGACCACTGGTGTCACAGCACTCTGGAGGAGGGGACCCTACAGCTGAAGGTCAGGGACAAGCAGTGGTCAGGCAGATGTGTGCTTGGGGTGGGGCTGGGGTATCGGGCTTTCTTCTCTAGCCAGGGGCAAGAGCTCAAGCCCTGGCACGGAGGCACGAGCAAGTCGTGGTTAGAATGAAAGATGTCCTGGGAAGTGGCTGGAGCGGTGGGTGGGGACCGGGTCAGGAATGATCCTCCCTGCGAGGCTGAAGGGTTTGAGGTCTGTCCTGAAGGTGATGGGGATTTTGAACAGGGACCTCTCTGTGATCAGATGGGTTTCACAGCAGCCATTCTGGCAGCGTGCGTTGGAGGGATAAACTAGATAGAGAAAGCGAGTGAAAGACTTTGTTTTGCCTGGTCCACTGGACGGCGGGGGTGGTGCAGCTGTTTTCGTACATACTGCTGACAGTCATTTTGGGCCGTTTTTTGCTACTTGTTTGCATACCAGGTGCCTCATGAAATGAAACTTTGGCCACTGACTCTGAACATCTGTGACTTGGGGTCACTTAGACCTATAAGTAGGCCTTAGATGTGTGTCGAGGTCAGTGATATGTATATTGTAGGGAGTCTTTCCACTTTAGGAGTTAATTTTTATTTAGAAATCCATTAGTTCTAGATTAATTTGCCCAGCTGTTGCAGGCTAGTCTGTTCAAGGACTCAGAGATCCTTAAAGTTAGTTTAGTTTTACATATTCAACCAAGGCCTTCACATGGGTAACTACTGATAGCACAGGAGGGGAAGCCAGTTCCTCGTGCTTCACTATTTCTTACTCTTTCAGCTTTACCATTCCTGCCTGGGCCTTCGTTCTGGGTCCAGGAGCGTGGGCTCTTCTGTTTCTTTTGATCCATCTGAAGTTTCACTGAGCTCCCTTCTTTCCCCACCACCCGTGGAAGCAATGTCTTTGGTCAATGTTCCTGCTGGAGTCCGGGCGGAAGCCCCCGCCGGTCTTGAGAGCAGCAGCTCACTCCTGAGCTTGCTGGCTCATTCTGTCTTTCCTCTTGCCCAGCTTCCATTCCTGGTACAAAAGAGGTTCCCCTACCTGGCAATCAATGCAACAGTTCGTTCTTTTTTATTTTTGAGACAGAGTATTGCTCTGTTGCTGTGGGTAGAGTGCAGTGGCATCATCGTAGATCACTGCAGCCTCAGGCTTCTGGGCTCAAGTGATCCTCCTGCCTCAGCCTCCCAAGTAGTTAGGACTACAGGTGCAAGCCACCAAGCCTGGCTAATTTTTCTATTTTTAGTAGAGATGGAGTCTCGCTCTTGCTCAGGCTGGTCTCAAACTCCTGAGCTCAAGCAATCTTCCCACCTCAGCCTCCCAGAGTGCTAGGATGACAGGTGTGAGCTACTGCACCTGCCTCAACAATATTTTCTTCTGGTCTCAGCTTCTGCTAAGTAATACCACCTCCTTCCTCTCCCTGCCGCATCTCTTCCCCCTCCCCCCTTCCCTCCCTTCTCCTTCCCTCTGTTTCTCCTCCTTTCCCTTTGTCTCTGTCCGTTCTCTTTCTCTTTTTAAGAGAGAGAGTCTTGCTCTGTCGCCCAGGCTGGAGTGCAGTGGCATGATTATGGCTCACTGTAACCTCAAATTCCTGGGCTCAAG
Source organism: Mirza zaza (assembly GCA_008750895.1). NCBI lineage: Eukaryota > Metazoa > Chordata > Mammalia > Primates > Cheirogaleidae > Mirza > Mirza zaza. Next base: position 56,538 of record VSMD01105597.1, read on the forward strand.
TGATCCTCCTGCCTCAGCCTCCCAAGTAATCGGGACTACAGGTGCAAGCCACCAAGCCTGGCTAATTTTTTAATTTTTTGTAGAGACAGGGTCTTGCTGTGTTGCCCAGGCTGGCCTTGAACTCCTGGCCTCAAGCAATCCTCTTGCCTTAGCCTTCCAAAGTGCTGGGATTATAGGCATGAGCCATCACACCTGGCCTGTCCTTCCAACTCTCTCCCTCTCTTCCCTCTTTTCTCTCTCTTTCTCCTCCTGCCCTTGGCATCCTAGAGTTTTTGTTCTGTTGTTTCTTAGGATGCTTCTTTTTCTAAAATAGATAGCTGAGGATACCTTTCATTTATGCACTTAAAAATTCTTAAGCATTATAAACAATAATTGAACACAGATAGATGATATCAACATGTAAGACATGGTCAATCATGTAGGGGAGCAGGATCAAGAGGCCCCCCCGCCCCCCGTTATAAAATATCCTTCCATCCAGTTCTCATCCCACAAACAATGGCAAATCCAAGAAAACTTCATTGTGTTGTCTCATAGTCCAGTGTTCTGCAATGTGTTGTTTGCCTCCTTTTTAAATAGAATAGACTGAATAGAAATCAGATTTTTCTAAGTGCTTTTGGAGCACCTCTGCCTCTTTGATGTCCTGTTATCGCACTTTTATTAATCTGCTGTTACTAAACTTAACATTGCTGAGAAAAACAGATGACCAAATTTAAAGTTATTTGAAATTTGAAGGCTTTGTGCTTAAGGAAAAAAGCTCATGAGTTCAGTGACAAGTTCTTGTTATTAGTTCCTCAGAGCCTTTCTTTTTTCACTTTTAGATTTGAATGTGTGGATATTACTACATTTATGTAAAAGGCGAAAGATTTATGCGATCTGAAGAGAAGCCAGAGTATTACTACATTTATGTATATCTTTTACCTTTCGTAACTTCAGTATATATTTTGACTAATGGACAAAGTCATCTCTTATTTGTCTGAATCTTTGATTCCAAACTTTAGGATACTGCCTTCTCCTCTCCAGTGTTTGGAGGTTTGATGAGCAATCTTTCAGTTGTGCTTCTCCCTTTCCCTTCAGTCTTCATCGCTCCAGAACAGAGTTCTAATTTTTAGGGTCTCACTAGAAAGCCCCTCCAGATACTTTATGACTTCAGTCCCGTTTCTCAGGCCCTTTCCCAGCTCTGGCTCATCTGTCTTAAGGCGTGGGGGCCCAGACAGCACAGCGCGCGTAGCTGCGGACTCGGTGGCTTTGAGTAGGGCAAGGTCGAGGGCTCTGGTGTGCTGGCGGTGTGCTTTCTGACAAGGCTCAGAGTTTTCCGGGCCTTTTGTGATGAAACATGCGATGCGGTATCCTGAGGGAATGGTCTAAGCCGATGCCCGGGCTGCTTTATCGAACAGTTTGGCTTATAACCCGCTATTCTAATACTGTAATTGGTACTGCTTTTCCCTAAATGTTCCTTCACATTTGCCTTCACTGATGGGCATTTGCCGTGATTTTGCCTATTTGTACAGCCTTATGAGAACTTGTCTTTTAATTTTACATTTTGATTTACAACAGCTGTAAGACCCTTTGAAAATGGGAAGGTTTCACCTTATTGCTTTGACAGATATTTATTGAGCACCTAATGGGGATGCAGTGACGAATGAGACGGATGCACCGCTCCCTTCGTGACGCTTACAGCCCAACATTCTTGTGCTAGGTTGTCGGCTCCCAAACCGTTTTGAATATGAGATCTCCTTTTAAAAATAAAGTTTTCATGAGTCCTCATTCAGTAGGCTGGTCATTGAGAACACATATGTGGATGTGAAGTGTGGTTACCTTATGGATTAGAAATCACCATTCTAGGCCGGGCGCGGTGGCTCACGCCTGTAATCCTAGCACTCTGGGAGGCCGAGGCGGGCTGATCGATCAAGGTCAGGAGTTCGAAACCAACCTGAGCAAGAGCGAGACCCTGTCTCTACTATAAATAGAAAGACATTAATTGGCCAGCTAAAAATATATATAGAAAAAATTAGCCAGGCATGGTGGCGCATGCCTGTAGTCCCAGCTACTCGGGAGGCTGAGGCAGGAGGATCACTTGAGCTCAGGAGTTTGAGGTTGCTGTGAGCTAGGCTGACGCCACAGCATTCTAGTCCTGGCAACAGAGTGAGTTCTGTCTCAAAAAAAAAAAAAAAGAAAAGAAAAAGAAAGAAATCACCATTCTAGGTCACTTATGAAAACATTAAGCTCCAGTCCAGAACTGGTCAGTGGGTTAAAAAACTTCACTGTTCATAGTTCCCTGTACATGGCAATCACATAAAGACATATACAGACCACGTACATTAACCCAGGTCTATGAAATTCAATTTTTTTGGTTGTTTTTTGGTAGAATTTTGACATTTAAAGTTTGTAGAAATTCTTCCTACTGGTTCTGCCATAATTATGTATAATCATATTGTTTTTACACCCTCAAAGAGTTCTAATAGACTAATTAGGCCTGTGAGGCCTTCCCAAGATCAAGGTGCTACTTCCCCCCATCCAGTCGATACGTTTACTTAAGTGTTTCGTAAAATGAGCTGGGCAAACTAGTAGACCCTGTAACAGCGGGAAGTCACATTCAGCTTAAAATAAGCTTCCAGTTCTTTCCTGAAGTAAAACTTACTTAGAGAGGTGCTGAGTGTCAGTCTGCCAGTCTTGGAGTTGTTCTTTACCCGCCAGTGGGCTGTACACACTGCCCCGCAGTTCCGCTGTCTCACCTTCGAGTGAAACCTGCTCTCAGCCAGGGCCACAGGGAGCCCGGGGTCTGCCTTTGCCGTCGCCGGGGCCACTCCAGATCACTCGGTGAGCTCGCCAGGCCTGGATCTGCCTGGCTCCTTCAGACGCTGCAGGGCCGCTGAGCCCTGGCTCCTCGCTGGTGTTCGTGGGCGTGGCTCGGCCCCAGTGGCCGCCTGGACAAGGTAGACAGCTGCCTGTGCCTGGCTCTTCCCAGCTTTGCCTTGCTGCGTGCAACAAGTTGCAGACACTGGTGTATGCTAAAGTTTTTCGTTTCAACTATACCTTTTGTTTTAATTAGGTTACCCCATTGATTTTCTAGCCAGCCTCCTTCTGCTTAGTCATACCAGATGTGCTTTAAGAATTTTATATTAATGATTTTCAGAGTCCCGTGTAAGGAGCTCCTCAAATTTTTTTGGCCTGCCTAGTTTCTTCTTCTTTTTATTTTTGTATGTTAAAAGTATAATTCAGTAAAGTTACTTAAGTACTACAAATTGAAGTACTTTGAATAAATAATTTGAAAATGAAGAAAAACAAAAGAAAGAAAATAATTTCATTATCTGTTGAGATACTTTTAACATTTTGAAGTATTCTTTTAGTCTTTTTCATAAAAAGTATGTATTTAAAAGAGTAGCCAAGACTGTGGTGCCCATCTGTAGTCCCTGCCACTTGGGAGGCTGAGGCAGAAGGATCGCTGGAACCCAGGAGTTTGAGGCTGCAGTGAGCTGTGATTGTGCCACTGCATTTCAGCCTGGATGACAGAGCAAGACCTCGTCCTTAAATATATATATATATATTTAATTTTAATATATAATAATTTAATTTATTTAATATGTAATTTAATTTTAATATATACATATTTAATTTTACTTTAAAGATTATACTGTATTTCGGTATTCTTTTTTTCTCACTTTTCATCAGAACTATTTCTCATAGCCTTAATTTTGATATGTAATCTGTAATATGATTTCTAATGATGCCTCATTTAATTGTATTAATATACCATAATTTATTGAACCAATTCCCTGTTGTTGGATCTTTAGGTTGTGTCTCCTTTTTCTATTATAAATATTCTGTAATGGTTATCTTTGTCACATCATCTCTACTTCTATAGCATAAATTTCTGGAAGTGCAACTATTGGGCCTTTTTTTTTTTTTCCTGAGACAGAGTCTCACTTTATTGCCCGGGCTAGAGTGAGTGCCGTGGCGTCAGCCTAGCTCACAGCAACCTCAAACTCCTGGGCTCAAGCAATCCTGCTGCCTCAGCCTCCCAAGTAGCTGGGACTACAGGCATGTGCCACCATGCCCGGCTCATTTTTTCTATATATTTTTAGTTGACCAATTAATTTCTTTCTATTTTTGGTAGAGACGGGGTCTCATTCTTGCTCAGGCTGGTTTGGAACTCCTGACCTTGAGTGCTAGGATTACAGGCGTGAGCCACCATGCCTGGCCTATTGGGCTTTTTTAATGGCGTTGCTAAATTGCTCTTTAGATAGGTTGTATCAATTTATACTACCTTTAGAATGTTTATTTTGCAACATCTCCGCCAACACTGGGATTATTACTTTTTGAAAACCTTGGTCAATTTGATAAGCCAAAAATGGTTTCTCATTATTTTAATTTGTATTTCTCTAATTTCTTGTGAGTTTGCAACTGTTTTTGTATATTAATTGCCCATTTGTGTTTCTTCTTTTAATTGCCTGCTCATCACCTTAGCTCAAGCTCATTTTTCTAATGGATTGCTTATCATTGCTTTGTAAGAGCTTTTTTTTTTTTTTAAAGACAGAGTCTCACTTTGTTGCCCAGGCTACAGTGAGTGCCGTGGCGTCAGCCTAGCTCACAGCAACCTCAAACTCCTGGGCTCAAGTGATCCTCCTGCCTCAGCCTCCCATGTAGCTGAGACTACAGGCATGCGCTACCATGCCCGGCTCATTTTTTCTATATATATCTTAGTTGGCCAATTAATTTCTTTCTATTTATAGTAGAGACGGGTCTCGCTCTTGCTCAGGCTGGTTTTGAACTCCTGACCTTGAGCAATCCGCCCACCTCGGCCTCCCAGAGTGCTAGGATTACAGGCGTGAGCCACCGCGCCCGGCCTGTAAGAGCTTTTAATATATTGAGATATTAATGATAGTAACTATATGTTACAAACATACCTTTTGGTTTGTTGTTTGCCTTTTAACTTTGTGCTGGCAGGTTTTCAATGAACAGAACTTTTTATTGGTTGTCTTTTTCTTTACTGTTTATTCTTTTGCTTTTATAACTACATTTTGATTAATTTCTATCTTCTATTTATAAAAAATGCAATAATCACTTTAGAGCAAGGTTCAAAGAAATACAGACACACAGATATGCGGAGAGTCCTTTATTCACTGTTACCAATTCTGCTGTTTTCAATTTTTCTTACAAGGGCTAAATAGAAAACACGATGTGATATTTGGCTTTTAAAGGCTTCAACTTTGGCATTTAAAATCCTTATAAAGGCTTTTCCCTGCTGCTGATATTGAACTGCCACAGCATTTATTTTTTAGCTCTGATTTTCTAGCAAAAGGTATTTACTTTATCCCTGAGCATTCTCAGCCAATCCCTGAGATTGCTCTGTGAGGAGAACTTTACTTTCTTTTGATGTAATCTCTGCCTCAAACCCCTGCGACTCTGGGTTAGACAGCAGCAGGCTCAGCTAATGCACACACCACCACCTGTGCCCTCCTCTCCTGCGTGCGTTTCCAGGCCCCTTAAAAGGAATGATCTATTCTGCCCTTCTCCCCCAATCTTTTCTTCCCTAGACATTTAAAGCAAAGCAAGAACAAGAAAGAAAGAAAGAAGCTTGTAAAGCAAATATGCGGGTATTTTCTTATAGTTATGCTTCCCCTGCAGAGTGGTTCGCTTGGTACTGGGACGCCCGGCATTTTCAGCGATATCCAGTGTACTCCCCTTGTCCATGGGCTCCAGCACCTTCTGCTCTAGGAGACTATCATGTGTTCTGTCCAGAGACTTTATGTCTCATTCCAGTGGGGTATTCTGCCAACCCATATTTAGATAATTGGTATTTCACTTTATTATTACCTACCATAATGAGGTATCTTCCCAGTGGGAGGCGTGTAGTTTTCATTTTCCGGTGAGAACTCTTATGCAGGCAGATGTGTTTCACAAGGAGCTGGGAGAGGGGCAGGGAGCTAAGCGTGCAAACCTACTGATCCCCTGGGCTGGTGAGAGGTACCCTCTGCTGGGCCACCTGCTCCCCTTGTGGTTCTAAGTGATTTTGCCTTTATTTTCTCCTTTAAAAATCACAAAACTCATCTATTAGCCCCCCAAAAATGTTGTGAAAAAATAACCTAGCAATGATTACACTACTCTGCATAATTCTTTTCCTTTTAATCTTGGCTCAAATGCATACTCAGTTTTACGTTGTTATAATGACAACATTTTGTTTTAGTCTTTTTAAGTTTAGCATTATAAGTAATTTTTTATGTTGCTATGTAGATTTCATAATTAGAATTTATAATGACTGCTTAATAATAATAGTCCATCTAGTATTCAGCCATTCTCTGGTCTTGGACATTTAGATTCTTTTTTTTTTTTTTTTTGAGACAGAGTCTCACTTTGTTGCCCAGGCTAGAGTGAGTGCCGTGGCGTCAGCCTAGCTCACAGCAACCTCAATCTCCTGGGCTCAAGCGATCCTGCTGCCTCAGCCTCCCGAGTGGCTGGGACTACAGGCATGCACCACCATGCCCGGCTAATTTTTTTCTGTATGTATTAGTTGGCCAATTAATTTCTTTCTATTTATAGTAGAGACGGGGTCTCGCTCAGGCTGGTTTCGAACTCCTGACCTCGAGCAATCCTCCCATCTCGGCCTCCCAGAGTGCTAAGATTACAGGTGTGAGCCACCGCGCCTGGCCCTAGATTCTTTATGTGTGTCTCTTTTGTGCTGTTTTTTTTTTTTTTTTTTTNCTAGAGTGAGTGCCGTGGCGTCAGCCTAGCTCACAGCAACCTCAAACTCCTGGGGTCAAGCAATCCTGCTGCCTCAGCCTCCCAAGTAGCTGGGACTACAGGCATGTGCCACCATGCCCGGCTCATTTTTTCTATATATATTAGTTGGCCAATTAATTTCTTTCTATTTATAGTAGAGATGGGGTCTCGCTCTTGCTCAGGCTGGTCTCGAACTCCTGAGCTCAAACGATCCGCCCACCTCGGCCTCCCAGAGAGCTAGGATTACAGGCTTGAGCCACCGCGCCCGGCCTTTTGTGCTGTTTTAATGATGCTATAGGATACAGTTTTGCATATAGCTTTTAGGAAGTTTTGTTCTTAGGATAAATTTCTGGGAATGGGGTTCCTGGACCCAGAGATTGCCACTCACTGGTTCTATGCAGCTACCACACTGCTGTCTAAAAGAGTTGTGTCCGTCTGCATCCAGAAGGGTTTTCAGCACAAACATGGTATAAGAAATACATAAACCAGTAAGACCCTGGGATGCTGAAGCAGATGCAAGATGTAAAGACTGAGCAAGGAAGATGGTGAGGTTTTTCTCTCTCCTCCGGCAGGTTTGAACCAGCCAGTTTCATGTTTCATGTTAAGTGTGAGTGTGATAATTTCCTACTGGAAGGCCTCTTTCTAGGGTCTTAGGCTTCCCCTGCACAATAGTTCTAGCTATTCTAGTTCTAGCTAGCTATGCTTCCCTAGATCATAAAGGAAACAGGTGCATCAAGTTAAAACAGAATTGTTACCCTCTTCTTTGTGTGTATAAAGTTAAAATAGAATATAGGCCTCCCCCGAACTGTCAGTTGGCCAATTTGATAACTGTGTGGTGCCTTGCAAGTCACCCTGCTCCTCGGGTTTAATGGTCTGTTCACCAACCAATAACAATTTTAGGGTGAAAATCAAGGAATCAAATGTGTCTGCTGAGTAGAGGGAAAAAATACCTAGAGGACGATATAATTTTCTAGAGTTTATTCATGAGACGGCACAAATCCTAGCAATAGCAAGTCATTTTGGATTTGATTGAATTCGTGTAGCAAAACCCCCCGAAAGTTATATAAAGTTAGTGAGTAATTACTAAGAGTAAATTATGAGAGCAAGGTATAGCCAAGTCTCATGTACGAATCAGATGTTTTCTAAAGGAAGTGTTGGACCATGGGTTTTTTTTTTTTTTTTTTTTAATTACTGAGTGATTGGCTTTTTGCGCATGTACATGATCATGGAGTACCAATGTTCCCGGAGAAGTCGAAGGAGTGTATCCTTTTTTTTTGGCTGTATAGCCAGTAAGGAATTTCCAGGTATTGAGGTTTAAGACCTGCCAGGCAGGCTTGTCACTACATATAAAATTCTGTTTTCTTCTCTCCCCCTACTGTTCCAGTGTTTTAGAAACCTATTGGGGTTGGCTGGGCGCAGTGGCTCATGCCTGTAATCCTAACACTCTGGGAGGCCGAGGCGGGCAGATTGCTCGAGGTCAGGAGTTCAAAACCAGCCTGAGCAAGAGCGAGACCCTGTTTCTACTATAAATAGAAATTAATTGGCCAACTACTATATATATATAGAAAAAATTAGCCGGGCACGGTGGCACATGCCTGTAGTCCCAGCTACTCTGGAGGCTGAGGCAGCAGGATTGCTTGAGCCCAGGAGTTTGAGGTTGCTGTGAGCTAGGCTGACGCCATGGCACTCACTCTAGCCTGGGCAACAGAGTGAGACTCTGTCTCAAAAAAAAAAAGAAAAAAGAAAAAACCTATTGGGGTACAACTCAGGTGTGTGATTTCCTATCATAGTACTCAGGGTTCTGTGTGGGCATGCTGACTGTGTGTGTGTGTGTGTCAGTGTGATGAACCATGAAGATGATGCAGCACGGAGTCCCGTGGGACCCCGGTGGTCACTGATTCTGTTCTCTGTTTCTGTTGTAGCCCTTGCCAGCATCCAGCCATGGGGGATATGAAAACCCCAGATTTTGATGACCTTCTGGCTGCTTTTGACATCCCAGACCCCACCAGCCTTGACGCCAAGGAGGCCATCCAGACGCCCAGTGAGGAGAATGAGAGTCCCCTCAAACCGCCAGGCATGTGTATGGACGAAAGCGTGTCTTTGTCTCACTCAGGATCAGCCCCAGACGCGCCGGCCGTGAGCGTCATTGTTAAGAATACCAGCCGCCAGGAGTCGTTTGAAGCGGAGAAAGACCACATCGCTCCCACCCTGCTGCACAATGGATTCCGGGGCTCAGACCTGCCTCCAGACCCCCACAGCTGTGGGAAGTTTGATTCGACTTTTATGAATGGAGACAGTGCCAGGAGTTTCCCTGGCAAGCTGGAGCCTCCCAAGTCAGAGCCGTTACCCACCTTCAACCAGTTCAGTCCGATCTCCAGCCCCGAGTCCGAGGATCCCATCAAAGATAATGGGTTTGGGATGAAGCCCAAGCACTCTGACAGTTATTTCCCACCTCCTCCTGGGTGCGGGGCTGTGGGGGGCCCAGTCTTGGAGGCTCTGGCTAAGTTTCCAGTCCCGGAGCTGCATATGTTTGATCATTTTTGTAAGAAAGAGCCCAAGCCAGAACCCTTGCCCTTGGGGAGCCAGCAGGAGCACGAGCAAAGTGGGCAGAAGGCAGTGGAGTCTCACAAAGAGCTGGATGCTAGTCGGTTCTTTGGGGAAGCTTTGGAGTTCAACAGCCACCCTAGCAACAGTATTGGGGAGCCCAAGGGGCTCGCCCGGGAGCTTGGTACCTGCTCATCAGTCCCTCCGAGGCAGCGTCTTAAGCCAGCTCATTCCAAGCTGTCCTCTTGTGTGGCAGCCTTGGTGGCCCTGCAGGCCAAAAGAGTGGCCAGTGTCACTAAGGAGGATCAGGCTGGCCACACAAAGGATGCCTCAGGGCCCACTAAAGAGGGTTCTAAAGGCAGCCCCAAAATGCCCAAGTCACCAAAGAGTCCCCGGAGCCCTCTGGAGGCCACCAGAAAAAGTATGAAGCCATCAGACAGCCCTCGAAGCATCTGCAGTGACAGCAGCAGCAAAGGCTCCCCTTCTGTGGCTGCCGGCTCCCCACCAGCGATTCCCAAAGTCAGAATCAAAACCATTAAGACATCATCGGGGGAAATCAAACGGACCGTCACAAGGATCCTACCAGACCCTGATGACCCAAGTAAGTCTCCTATTGGGTCACCTCTAGGGAGCGCCGTTGCTGAGGCCCCAAGCGAGGCGCCGGGGGACGAAGTGCCTGTGGAGGAGCACCTTCCTGAGGCAGGCACACGTTCAGGGAGCCCCTCGGGGGACAGGAAAGGAGATGACTCCGTGACAAAGGCCGGTGACTCTTCGTCTCCCTCCTGCAGCTCGGGGCCCCGGGTCCCAAAGGGGGCTGCCCCGGGCTCGCAGACGGGCAAGAAGCAGCAGAGCACAGCGCAGCAGGCGTCCTCCCTGGCCCCTGCCAGCCTCCTTCCCAAAGCGGTGCACCTGGCCAACCTGAACCTCGTCCCCCACAGCGTGGCCGCGTCCGTGACAGCCAAGTCCTCAGCGCAGAGACGGAACCAGCCGCAGCTCACGCAAATGTCGGTGCCCTTGGTCCACCAGGTGAAGAAGGCTGCTCCACTGATTGTGGAGGTCTTCAACAAGGTCCTCCATAGCTCCAACCCCGTGCCCCTCTATGCGCCAAATCTCAGCCCGCCTGCGGACAGCAGGATCCACGTGCCGGCCAGTGGGTACTGCTGCCTGGAGTGTGGGGACGCATTTGCCTTAGAGAAGAGCCTGAGCCAGCACTACGGCCGGCGGAGCGTCCACATCGAGGTGCTGTGCACGCTGTGCTCCAAGACGCTGCTTTTCTTCAACAAGTGTAGCCTGCTGCGGCACGCCCGCGACCACAAGAGCAAGGGGCTGGTCATGCAGTGTTCCCAGCTGCTGGTGAAGCCCATCTCTGCAGACCAAATGTTCGTGTCAGCCCCTGCGAACTCCACGGCACCAGCAACCCCGGCCCCCTCGTCCTCCCCCAAACACGGCCTCACTTCAGACAGTGCCAGTCCCCCTCCTCCAGCCTTGCCGCTCTATCCTGACCCGGTGAGGCTCATCCGGTACTCAGTCAAGTGTCTTGAATGTCACAAACAGATGCGGGACTACATGGTCCTGGCCGCACATTTCCAGAGGACGACAGAGGAAACCGAGGGGCTGGTAAGCAGACCCTCACCGTGACGGGTGTCGGGCCCCGGCTCGCATACGTTCCATGACTGGAACTGGATGTGGAGAAAAGCGCTCATGCTGCAGGGGCAGTGGTAGCATCTTAGGAGTCTTGGAAGAGGCTGTCTGATTGGTGGGTAGTGACCTGCTGCACATACAGTGCTTGGTGTTTATTGGGAAGGGGGCCCACGATAAGAGAGACCTTGGAGATTTAGCAAGTGTATTTATGGACACGCCCCGTCTTCCACTCGGCCCCACTCCAGTGGGCTGTCAGGCCGCTGTCCGGCCGAGAGAGCTCTTTGCTGGGCAGTCTCCTGGGCTCTGGCAGCCATCAGCACCGGCTTAGCAGGTGCCCGGAGAACTTGGGCAGAGGTAGGGGAGTCACTGCCCCGCACCTCAGTCTGTTCTAAGAAGCACGTCTTTACTAAGTTGGTGTTCTGCCCAACAGCGGACACGGCTGATTTTGCAGAGTCCCTCTGGAGACGCTGCAGTCGGGCAGTGGCAGGGCCGAGGTGGGGGAGGGAGAGCGGGCAGACACGTGGGCCCTGCGCCTGAGGCTGTCGAGGCCTCCTCCTTTAAGCCCTGTTCTCTCACCACTCCAGAAAAGCAGCTGTGCTCACCCGCTTGTTCCGATTTTTGGTTACGCTTGATGAGATCTGGTCTTTTTTTTTTTTTTTTTTTGAAGAAGGGCATTCTGTGCTGAGAATACCCTCTGGAACCCTCTGTGTTGGTGGCTGTCTGTGTTATATATCAGCAGGTTCCATGAAGAAGGGAGCCTCCAGACATGCCTCCAGGTGGTTCTCTTCATGACGTAGCCAAACCTGCCCCTCTCCATGCCGCCCCAAGCCAGGGTTGCAGAGGCCTGGGGGGAAAGCAGAACAGCTATTTTTACTTCAGCACAGCCAGGCCTGTGCACGTGTTGGTAGCTAATGAGCTTTGCACGTGTTCTCTGAGTGCCTGTGTGCGGGGGGCCGTGTGCCGGGTAGAGGATGCCAGTGTGAGGGAGTCCTGCCTTCAGCCAGGGGCTCACAGTGGCTCAGCCAGGGCCAGGGTCACCACCCAAACAGCTATCATACACAGTCCACGATTGGAGCTAAAACAGGGTTCCAAACCTAGTTGCACAGATTGCCCAGAGGGACTGATTCCCGGTGACTCCATGCATAAGGAAGGTGCAGTGTGGAGGTGATACTTAGGTTGGGCCTGTGAGGATGAGTTTGGAGGAGGAGGAGGGGCAAGGGCGGTCCAGGGTCGGGAACAAAGGTTTGAGGAGCAAGGAGCTGGTGGGTGGGAGGCCGGCCTTGGGAGAGTCGGGGCGGAGGCTGGCAGCCAAGTTTGGTAGGCCGAGGGCCTTCTGAGGAGGACCTGGCCAGGAGGTGCTGTAGAAGCAGTTTGTGGCCTCACATCTCCCCCTCCTGTTTCAGTTTGCATTTTCCTTCTGATGAGTCAGACGGAGCGTGGTTGCCCTGGGCCCCTTCCCCAGAGGCTTTGGTGTTCTTGCACGGCGTGGTTGGGTTGGGCCAGCACTTTCTCTGAGTCATACAATGAGGGCCCTTGGCAGTGGGGGTCTGATGTCCGGGCCTCTGGTTTTTACACACTGCTCCTTACACGTCTGCTGACATCCGAGTAGGCAGAGGTAAGCATGTAGGATCCCAGGCTGGCAACCCTTTCATCCTACATCTTTCTTTGTTGTTCTCCCCTAGTGTGGGAGTCAGAGAAGAGCCCCCCTGGCAGGGAGGACAGGAGCCCCCGGGGTGGCTGTTAGGCTTCTCTCAGCCCAACTCAAATCTCCCAAAAACTCTCATGTAACTAAACGTGGCCTCTGAGTCTCAGGGGAAGGGTATGTCTTTGGCTCTGGGATCAAAAACTAGTGTTGACGGCTGGGGCTTGGGTTTCCACATGGCAGTATGTAGGCTTCAGGCACATGTCCAGGGCAGCGGGTGGATGCATGGATTAGGCTCCACACCAGAGCAGGGTCTGCGGGCACGGCTTGTGTCCGGGGCTTCTATCCTCTTCCTGGGAGTCTGCCCCTGGCAGGCATGTGCCGCTCCTGGCAGCAGCCGAGGACCCTGTTCATCTTTCCTCCTTGCATTTGCCAACAAGGTGGGGGCAGAATATCAGAAAATAGGGACTGTTTTTCTTGTTCTTAAGTGGTCATTTAACTATATTGTCATTATCACACCTAAGAAAATTAGTAGCAGTTGCTTTATATTACCTAATACAAGTTCATATTCAGATTTTTCCAGTTATGTAAAAAAAAAGTACATTTTTTTACATTTGGGCTTATTTTGAATTGGGATCCACAACATGGGCCACACGTTACATGTGTTTATGTCTCTTAAATGGCTCAATCTGGAATAGTATCTCTTTCTGCTCCACTCAACCAGACACCCCGCTTTTTCTCATGCCATTGACTTGCTGAAGAAAGTGGGTCATGTGTCTTGAGAATTTTCCAGGACAATTCTGGGTTCGACTGATTGCTTCCTGAGTTTTCCAGGACATTTCGAGTTTCACTGATGGGTTCTTTATGCAAGTAATTTTTTCCTCTATACTCCGTGTTTTTCCTGTAGACTAGAAGTTAGCAATAAAGACTTGACTAGATTTGGGTTCAGTCTCGACAGAGGTGGAGGTGCTGTGTTCTTCCTGTTCCGTGACTTCAGGAGGCACAAAGTGCCTGACTATCTCACTGTTAATGATGCTTGATCACGAATGTAAGTGGGATATTCTGATCCCTTCACTGTGAAGTTCTCCACTTTTCACCTACTGATTTTAGTACGCATCAGTAATTTTTGGTTGGCTGGGCACAGTGGCTCACGCCTGTAATCCTAGCACCCAGGGAGGCCGAAGCAGGAGAATTGCTTGAGCTCAGGAGTTTGAGACCAGCCTGAGAAAGAATGAGACACTGTCTCTACTGAAAATAGAAAGAAATGAGCTGGACAACTGAAAATATATAGAAAAAATTAGCCAGGCATGGTGGTGCATGCCTGTAGTCCCACCTACACAGGAGGCTGAGGCAGAAGGATTGAGTTTGAGGTTGCTGTGAGCTAGGCTGATGCCATGGCACTCACTCTAGCCTGGGCAACAGAGTGAGAGAGACTCTGTCTCAAAAAAAAATTTTTTTTTGCTTGAATCATTCCAAAGAGTTTTTCTAATTTCATTATTTCCTTCTCATTTATTAGCTGGAATTCTGCTTCCTTAAGGGCTTTTTGGTTACTCTGAAATATAGTTTATGCTGGAAAATGGAATAATTTGTTTCCTTTATTTATTTGTTTTTATAGAGACAGGGTTTTACTCTGTTACCCAGGCTGGAGTGCAGTGGCCCGACTGTAACCTCGATTCCTTGGGCTCAAGTGATCTCCCTGCCTCAATCTCCCAAGTAGTGGGGAATACAGGCGCACACCACCATGCCTAGCTATTTTTTTTTTATTATTTTATTTTTTTTAGAAACAGTGTCTCATTATGTTGCCCAGGCTTATGTCAAACTCTGGTCTCCCAAAGTGCTGGGATTATAGGTGTGAGCTATTGCTCCTGGCCAGTTTCCTTTAAATAACAGTTTCAGAGTAGTGAGTCGATGTCCTAACAATCTCAAATGGTGTTCCAAGAGTCCCTCCTCTATTTTTTTTAAATTGTGGTAAAATACACATAACATAAAGTTTCCCATCTTAACTATTTTTACGTGTACAGTTCAGTAGTGTTAATGTTAAGTGTATTCACATTAATGTGCAACCAATCTCTAGAACTCTTTTCATCTTTCAACGCCGAAACTCTTTATCCGTTAAATAACTCCCCATTTCTCCCCTCCCCCATCCCTGGCAACCACCGTTATATATTCTGTCTCTGAGTTTGACTCCTCCAGGTACCTCATGTAAGTGGAATCATATGGTATTTGCCTTTTTGTAATTGCCTTATTTCACTTGGCATATCCTCAGGGTTCATCCATGTAGTAGCATGTGTCAGAATGTCCTTCCTTTTTGAGACGGAATACTATTTATTCCATTGTGTGTGTATACCACATTTTGTTTATTCATGTGTATATATATATATATTTTTTTTGAGACAAAGTCTCACTCTGTTGCCCAGGCTAGAGTGCCGTGGCGTCAGCCTGGCTCACTGTAACCTCAAACTCCTGGGCTCAAGCAATCCTGCTGCCTCAGCCTCCCGAGTAGCTGGGACTATGGGCATGCGCCACCAGGTCTGGCTAATTTTTTCTATATATTTCTAGTTGGCCAATTAATTTCTTTCTATTTATAGTAGAGACTGGGTCTTGCTCTTGCTCAGGCTGGTCTTGAATTCCTGACCTTGAGCAATCCGCCCACCTCGGCCTCCCAGAGTGCTAGGATTACAGGCGTGAGCCACCGCACCCAGCCTATTCATTCATATGTTGATGGACACTTGAATTGTTTCCATGTTTTAGCTGTTAAAAATAATGTTGCTATAAACATAGGTGTACAAATATCTCTTTGAGATCTTGCTTTCAGTTCTTTTGGATACCCAGAAGTGGTATTGCTACAACATGTAGTAGTTGTATGTATAATTTTTTGAGGTACCACCGTGGTTTTCCACACAGCTGCACAATTTTACATTCCCACCAACAGTGCACAAGAGTTCCAGTTTCTCAATGTCCTCGTCAACACTTGATATTTTGGGGTTTTTTTGATAGTAGCCATCCTAATGGGTATGAAGTGACCTCCTCTATTGTTTTTAGTTTTAGTGAGTTCATTCATAATTCAGTATATTCAGTATATTTATTAATATGTATTCAATTATTTTTCATGCTCAAATTATCCCATCTTTGGTCAGTGGGAGCCCCTTCAAGCTGGCTCCTGTGTCCTTTTGCCGTCAACTCATTAATCTTGAGAATCTTCCTTGTTTTCAGTCTAAACAAGATGACCTGGGGACCTTTCTTTGTTAAACCCAGAATCAGTTATTTTTCCAAGAAACTAGATTTCTTTTAGCGAGGAATGGTATTGAGAGGCCAGTCAGGGCACTATATTTGCTCCTTGCTGCTGGGTTTGTCTTTGGTTTTAGGCCTTATCAGTGGCCAGAGCTAGGAAATATATACTTTAAAAGCTTTTTAAATTTTTATTTATTTTTTTTGTAGAGATGGGGTCTTGCTATGTTGTTCACGTTGTTCTCGAACTCCTGGGCTCAAGTGATCCTCCTGCCTCAGCCTCCCAAAGTGCTGGGATTACAGGCATGAGCCACCATGCCCAGCCATAGGAAATACATACTTTAAAGCTGGCACTCTGTATCTATGGGTTCTGCATGCCTGGATTTAACTAGCTGTGGATCAAAATATTTGGGAAAAAATTTTTGTCTATACTGAACATGTACAGATTTTTTTTCTCATCATTATTCCCTTAACAATATAACAACTACTAATATTTACATAGCATTTACATTGTTTTCGGTATTGTAAGTAATCTAGAGATGATTTAAGTATACAGGAGGATGTGTGCCGGTTATATGCAAATACTGTGGCACTTCATATCAGGGACTTGAGCACCAGATTGTGGTATCCTTGGGGATCCTGGAACCAATCCCCTATGGATACTGAAGGATGACTATATTTATACACACACATACACACACAAGTATATTTTCATATACATATTTCGTATACAAATTACGAAATATGAAAACCAATATGTCTAACATTAGGACAACTGCATAGAGGTTAGGTGCGTTTGCAGTTCTTTTTGCCCTTAGAATATATCAACCTAAGGTTGTGTAAATCAAAATACTGTGCTTTGAGGTCACTAGGAATAATTTTTTTTTCTCTGTGTGATTATATCATCAACGTGATATATATTTAGGTTATTTGCTTCTGTTTTTCAATTTTTAGGGAATCTTTATTTTCTGTTGTTCTTTTTGACTTATATAAAACATTTATGTGATTCCAAAGTTAAAACTATGACAAGGTACATTCAAAGATGTCTTGCTTCCATCTCTGGCCCTGCCTCAAATCCCCTCCTTCCCCATAGGTAACCATTTTTGTTCATTTTTTATTTATTAGCAAATGTGTGTGTGTGTGTCATATTCCCCTCCTCTTACACAAAAGGTAGCATACTGTATATGCTGTTCTGTACCTAAAGTAGATACTTAAAAACAAAAATGTTTTATTACGGAGAGTATCTTAAACATATATGAAAGTGGAAAGAATGGTATAATGAACCCTCCTTTAACATTTACCAACACATGGCCCATCTTGTTTTGTTTCTTTTCTTACCCAGTGCTCTCCCAGTGAATGGATTGCTTTTAAATCCTAGCATCATCATGTCTGTAAATACTTTTAGTATGTATCTCTAAAAGATAAAGGGTTTTTTTAGAGAAATATAAATATATCTCTTCTAAAAATCAATAATAATTTTTAGTATCAAATCTTAATATCAAGTGTCAAATGTCCTAATATTTTTTAATGTCCTAATATTATCATTTATTAAATTAGTGTTTAAATATCTCTTGATTGTCTCATTTCTCTTTACACTTGGCTTGTTTGAATCAGGATCCATATAAGTGCGGTACATCGTAACTGGTTAAAAATCTGTCTTAAATCTCTTTTCATCTCTAAGTTTCCTTTCCCTCTCTGTCCATTCTCCCCCCTTGCAATTTGTTTAAAAAACTGGATTGTTTGTCCTGGAGAGGGCCTGTATTCAGGACTTTGCTGATTAAAGCAGGGATCTTTTTTTTGTCCTCACTAATAATTTCTCCGTGTAAGTAACTCCTCTGACCCAAGGTCAGCGGCCGGGTCGGTGAGGCCTATAGGTGTCCCCCTTTTACCAGAAGCTCAGGAGGACGCAGGCTCAGGCTGTTGCTTTCCTGCTCTGGGCTGTCTCTGCTCTGCCCATGAGAGTTTCAGTGAGTCTGGCTTATACTTCCCTTGGCTTCTGCTGGGGCTGGGAACTAAGGAGCTGCTACCCCATCCTCCCTTGTCAGTGCATGTGTTTGGTTAGCTGTGGCTCAGAGAAGCCCCATCCCCAAGAGTGGGCACACAGGCCTGGGTGATGGAAACTGGCAAGGCCGTTCAGTTAGGTCAGTCTGCATTGAGGGCTTCTGAGTACCAGTCAGGGTGGGCCCAGGTCTCTTTGGAAGTCACTGAACCTTCTGACTAGAGGTGCTAAGCCGTATCCACCAGGCCGTTGTGGGAGGTGGTTGGCAAGAACTGCCTCTGCTGAGCTGGTGGGTCTGGCAGTGCAGTGAGGGCTTAGAATTCAACAAGTGCCTTAGGCCTCCACAAAGGAAAAGCTAGTCCTCAGCTCAGCCAGAGGAAAGAAACTTCATTCATTGTCCTTGAGGTAGAACTAATCTCTGAGAAACACAGGGTCAGGTCTGTCTCTGATTCATAAGGTGGTAGGCAAAGCTTGCTCGGGTGTCAGTATCAACAGTTTTACTGAGGTCTGGGAGCGTGGAAAATATCCTAGGAGAGTTGGAAGAAAGAGTGGTTGGGGAAGGGGGCTGTTCTGACCCATGTCCTAGGAAGCCAACCCCCGAGAGGAGAGCCACAGGCCTGCGGCACCTGCGTGATCTGCTTTCTTGGTGTTCTTTCCTAGACTTGCCAGGTATGCCAGATGCTGCTGCCCAACCAGTGCAGTTTCTGTGCCCACCAGCGGATTCATGCACACAAGTCCCCCTACTGCTGCCCGGAGTGTGGGGTCCTCTGTCGCTCTGCCTACTTCCAGACCCATGTAAAGGAGAATTGCCTGCACTATGCCCGCAAGGTGGGCTACAGGTGGGTGCTGCCTGGCTCACTGTCCTCGTATTGCCCAATGGCCAGTCCTTTTCCTAGAACTCGTTTCAGATAGTTTGGGTCTTAAGAGGCAGGCTTGGGTTCCAGCCTAACAGGACAAGAGCATTGGTTGGTGAATGGAGAGGTATTTTTATTTTGTACAGGGCAGGAAGAGCAAGGGGGAGAAGAATAAAGAGTTTTAAAAACTTGAAAAAAGGCCAGGCGAGGTGGCTCAAGCCTGTAATCCTAGCTCTCTGGGAGGCCGAGGTGGGCGGATCATTTGAGCTCAGGAGTTCGAGACCAGCCTGAGCAAGAGCGAGACCCCATCTCTACTATAAATAGAAAGAAATTAATTGGCCAACTAATATATATAGAAAAAATGAGCCGGGCATGGTGGCACATGCCTGTGGTCCCAGCTACTTGGGAGGCTGAGGCAGCAGGATTGCTTGAGCCCAGGAGTTTGAGGTTGCTGTGAGCTAGGCTGACGCCATGGCACTCACTCTAGCCTGGGCAATAAAGTGAGACTCTGTCTAAAAAAAAAAAAAAAACTTGAAAAAAAATAGCTTTGAAGGGGGAAGGTTTTGGTGAGTTTGGAATATATATAACTTTCACTTTTCAAAACTATATCAATTTAATTTGCTTACAAAATTATATTTGGCATATTAACTTTAAATTACTGTTTCAATAATAACTTTATTAATTGTAGTACTTTGAAGTTTTCTCAGTTTTTAACAAATGGGGCTGCAAGATGCCAACTCAGGGTTCTAGTGTCTTCATTTTTGTTAGTTTTTGTCAGTTTGTGGGAAATAGGCAAAACCTGAGAATGGAAAAAATGATCAGCTTCATAGTAAAACCAAGAAAACTCTTATTTTAAATAGAATCTCCTCTATTCTTTCAAACATGTAAACAAGAAGTCATTTTCAGGAAAAAGATCAAAGGGGGAGAGAAAACTCCCGTTAGAGCTCATTGATCTGTAATTTTTACATTGATCCAGTTAGGTCTCCTTTACTGATTTACTGCAATTGGGATTTCCTACTTTATGAATTTCACTTTTGAAAATTAGTTTTGACCAAATTTAGTAAAGTTTTCTCTTTTTGGCATTTACAAAATTTTTCATTTAGTTCATTTGACGTGTGTGTGTGTACTTATTACTGTCTTCAGCATTGTGCTAGACACTCAGGACACAAAGGTGACACAGCCCTTGCCCTCAGGGGCCTTCAGTCTGGTAGGTTATAAACATCTGAGCACAAGTAATTATAACTCAGAGTGGTCAGCCTCATAAGAGAAGAATGGTAAATGGCCGGGCGCGGTGGCTCACGCCTGTAATCCTAGCTCTCAACTTTTGTTGTGTTCAAATAAAAGCAGGAAGACTGGGTGTGTGGCTCATGCCTGTAATCCAAGGCGGGAGGATCACTCAAGGTTAGGAGTTCCGAGACCAGCCTGAGCAAGAGCGAGACCCTGTCTCTACTAAAAATAGAAAGAAATTAATTGGCCCACTAAAAATATACAGAAAAAATTAGCTGCGCATGGTGGCCCATGCCTGTAGTCCCAGCTACTCGGGAGGCTGAGGCAGGAGGATCACTTGAGCCCAGGAATTTGAGGTTGCTGTGAACTAGGCTTATGCTATGGCACTCTAGCCTGGGCAACAGAGTGAGACTCTGTCTCAAAAAAAAAGAGTGGTCAGGAGAGCTTCATCGAAGACACATCAGGAGGTTTTCAGGCAGGAGAAGAGAGAGAGCACATCTGGCAAGCGTCCGGGCTGGGGTGTCAGCACACACGAAAGGGGTACAGGAATGACGAGTATGGAGGTGTGTCAGGACCACCTGGGAGAGTGGGGAGAAACGAGACGAGAGTTGGCAGAGGTCGGGTCATGCAGGACGTTGGATTCCTTGGCAGCAGACAGTTAGACGTTATCTAATGGACGGTAAGGAGCTACAGAAAGATTTGCAGCAGGGGAGCGACCCAGCCAGTCTGTGTTGTAGAAGGACCATGCTCGGAGGCTGCTTGCGAGGCAAGCGTGGTGGCCAGATGAGATGCTGTGGGCTTCACCTGAGGCAGGGCCCCGGGAATGGAGAGCAGGTAGATTTGAGAAAGGTTTAAGAAGTAGAAGCAACGAGATTTGGTAAAAGCTTGTATATGGGAGTAAGGAATAGGGAGGGTTTCGTGATGGCTCCCAGGACTCTGTCTTGGTGTGAACATTTCCAGTGTAGACTGATTTCTTTTGCATGTTGCGGAGGATGGAGAATCTAAAGTATGTGAGCAGTGAGACTATCCAGAGACAGGACTGTGCAGAGCCCTTACCACAGCGTTGCAAGGAGCATTGCTTACGGCCTCCCAGCTGCATTTTAAACAAGACACCTAGTATGTGTTTTTACAGTGTCTTGTAACATTTAAAAATATTCTGACTTTGACTTAAGTGTATGCTGCTTGTTCTAAGATCAAATCCAGGCCAGGCAAGGTGGCTCACACCTGTAATCCCAGTACTTTGGGAGGTTGAGGTGGGAGGATCACTGGAGACCAGGAGTTCAAGTTTTGAATCTTGAATCCAAGAACTTTTCAATTGCATGGATAGATTAATACCATTTTTTGTTTTTAATTAACTATTTTATTTTGTTTTATTCTATGAGAGTAAAAAGAAATGTAATGTCTCCAGTTCAATTTATCAAATCTTTTTATAAGGAATACCAGGCAAAAATGTATTGTGATTCAGCTAGAGGGATTACTAAAGATGGTGACATTAGAATAGTCAGTGATCTGTGTTTGAAGTCAGAAGACATACACGCCAATACTGTGTTCATTACAGTTAAGATCCTCAATTATTATGCCTTTTTGTAGTTTTCTTGTGATATAATTTGCATGCTATACAATTCAATACTTTTTAGGATATTTAGAGTCCTACAATCACTACAAACAATTCTAAAACATTTTTACCATCTGAAAAGAAACCCTATACCCATCAATTCTCCCATCTCCTCCCCCCACGCCACCCCCCGGGCAACCACTAACGTACTTTCTGTCTTATACGTACATACCTCTTCCGGACATTTCATATAAATGGAATTATACAATATGTGGTCTTAGCACAGTGTTTTTAAGGTTCATTGATGTATATATCGGTATTTCATTATTATTATTATTTTTTTAGAATTTGGGACAGGGTCTGTCTCTGTCTCCCAGGCTGGAGTGTAGTGGTACAATCATAGGTTACTGTAGCCTTGAACTCCTGGGCTCAAGTGATCTTCCTGCCTCAACCTCCCAAGTAGCTGGGACTACTGGTGCATGCTGCTGTGCCCTGCTAATTTTTGTATTTTTTTGTAGAGAAGGGGTCTCACTATGTTGCTCAGGCTGGTCATGAACTCCTGGCCTCAAGTGATCCTCCTGTCTTGGCCTCCCAAAGTGCTTAAATCATAGGCCTGGTGCACTGTGCCCAACCAGTATTTCCTTTTTATGGCTGAATGATACTCCATAAGGCAGATATATCAGGTTTTGTTTATCTGTTCATTAGTTGAACATAGATGGACATTTGGGTGGCTTCCACCTTTTGGCTATCACGAATAATGCTGCTAATGAACATTCATGTACAAGTTATTATGTGAACATGTTTTCAGTTTTTCGAGTATCTAGGAGTGGAATAGCTGGGTCGAATAGTAACTCTATGTTTAACTTTCTGAGGACCTGTCAGACTGTTTTCCAAAGTGACTGCACCATTTTTACATTCCCACCATGTATGAAGCTTTTTATTTCTCTGTATCTTTTCCAACATTTGTTATCATCTGACTTTTTGATTGTAACCATCCTCGTGGATATGAAGTGGTGTCTTATTTCCCTGATGGTTAATGGTGCTTATTGGCCATGTGTATATCTTCTTTGGAGAAGTGTTTATTTGGATCCTTTGCCCATTTTTAAATTGGTTTATTTGTTGTCATCTTACTGAGTTTTAAGAGCTCATTATATGTTCTGAATACAGGTTCCCCATCAGGTACATGATGTGCTTATTAGCTGGGCATGGTGGCATGCGCTTGTAGTCCTAGCTATCCTGGAGGCTGAGGCAGGAGGATGGCTTGAGCCCAGGATTTTTTTTTTTTTTTGAGACAGAGTCTCACTTTATTGCCTAGGCTAGAGTGAGTGCCATGGCGTCAGCTTAGCTCACAGCAACCTCAAACTCCTGGGCTCAAGCAATCCTGCTGCCTCAGCCTCCCAAGTAGCTGGGACTACAGGCATGCGCCACCATGCCCGGCTAACTTTTTTCTATATATATTTTAGTTGGCCAATTAATTTCTTTCTATTTATAGTAGAGATGGGGTCTCGCTCTTGCTCAGGCTGGTCTCGAACTCCTGAGCTCAAACGATCCACCCACCTCGGCCTCCCAGAGAGCTAGGATTACAGGCTTGAGCCACCGCGCCCGGCCTGAGCCCAGGATTTTGAGGCTGCAGTGAGCTACGTATGATGAGGCCACTGCACTCTAGCCTGGGTGACAGAGTAAGACCCCATCTCTATTAAAACAAAACAAAACAAAACAAAAAAACCCAAAACCTGGAAAACAAATATGTGATTTGTAAATATTTTCTCCCAATTCTGTGGATGTTAATGTTTTTTAGTAAATTCTCAGAAAATACCCATGTTCCATTTTATTGAGCTCTACTATAGTTTTACAATGTTATTTTATGTTTTGTATTATTTTTGCTTTTTCTTGAAGATAGTATAAAAAGCCCATACGTTTTAATGTATATATTATTAATATGTATTTTATGTAGAATGTATATATACATTATATATATATATTTTAGAATTTTATTACTTTCCTGCTCTTTGGTAATTTGGTGACTGGCCAGTGATGTCACAGGAAGCAAGTTTAGACTGTTTTAATATTTTCTTATTTGCGATTATTAGCAAAGTTAAATATTTTACACTCTTTATTATGTTTTCTAAAATGTTACATATTTTACATCATATAATTTTATAATTGTCTATTTTCTCTTTTTTCTATTAAAAAATGTGGTCAAGGGTTGTGTCATGTGGTTGAAGTTCTGTTCTGCACACCTCGCCACCCATTCATAAACCCTGCTGGGTGCAATCTTTCACTGAGGCTATTTTGCATGTGTTCTTTTACCCCTTTGTGTTTTACCCTGATTTTCCATGAGGTTTCTCAAAGAATGTCTGCCAGATACATGGAATGGATTTCCAGTGGCATTTGAGAACAGTGTATTGTTTCTACAGAAGTTTGGTCAAATGGCATAAATAGAGCCACTTTAAGACATTCTCTATGCATATCAGGTATACTTGGCCACTTGGGATGAATTTGGAAATATGTGAGTTTTTTTCCTCCTCATAAAACTTTGGCCTGGGTGTGGTGGCACATGCCTATAGTCCCAGTTACTTGGGAGGCTGAGGCAGGAGGATCACTTGAGCTCAGGAGTTTGAAGCTTCAGTGAGCTGTGATCATGCTAGTGTACTCCAGCCTGGGCGACAGAGTGAGACCTGTCTCTCAAAAAAATAAAATACTTTATAATATGGAAGTACTTCTGTATGCTAGAAGTTGGTTTTACTATTTTTATTTAGCAGGAGAGAAAAGAAAATATAATTCAGTAAATGGCTTGTATAGCAACCCTAACTTAAAGCATGTACAAATTTAGTAATAAATGCTCTTTGGAGTTAATTGCAAACTGCTTTCTGGTTCTGTGGGCTGCCCCTCGTTGCTAGTTAAGTTTGCAAAGGTGATTCTCTCTCCTCCTCACCAACACACAGACAATGGATTGGTGAAGATTCTGTGATGGTTTATGTTGATTGTGAAAATGGGCAAATGTAGTAAAATGAAGGGTAACATTCGGGAGACAAAGAATTCTTAAATGAAGCCTTGTCCTTTGTTTTAGTAACGTAACAGCCTCTCTTCTAGTCAGGTTGTAGGAGCAGGTGATATTGGAACAAAAGGAAGAGGAGGAACAGCAGGGAGCAGGAAAGGTTTTTTCTCATGCGGGAGACACCTGGCTGTGTTACAGGCAGGAGGAAACTGAACACACAGAGAGGGACCAGGCAACTTAATGGATGCAGGTTGGCCATGTCTTTCTCGGCTACTCAAAAAAGGAAAGGCAGTATTTATAGAGAGAGATTCTGAAGTAGAAACAAGAGTTCCCTATAGCCTTAACTTTAGAAAAATAAATTAATACAATTTTCTCATTTATTCATACATTATAAAAATATATAAACACCAAAAATAAAACAAACAAACAAAAAAACAACAGAAAAACAACCCTCAGAAAATAAAAATTAGTGGGGAGAAAAAGAAAAAGTTACCCGTAGTCCCACCAAAGACATCATGGCACTTTAGAACCGCGAGGTCCAGGACGGTACCAGCTTTGTGTGGCTATTGAGCACTTGAAATGTGGCCAGTGGGACTAAGGAACTGAAATTTTAACTTAATTTTATTAATTTAAGTGGCCACATGAACAGGGGAGCTATAGAGCGATTCCACCACCACAGCAAGTTCCACTGGACAGTGCTGCTCCCGAGTATTTCTTCTTGGGCCTTAGTTAAGGGTTGCTTGTCTTAATGTAGCTGTTGCGGTGAGCGTAGCCTTTCCGGACTCTGTGTTTTGTTGGGTGGCTGCCCTTGAGTATTCAACACCAGCCTGCGGGGAGGCAGCTGCCTCCTGAAATCCTTCCTGGACTTTGGCAGTTGTGCCACTCTTAAATAGATACTATGGATGCCATTTATCGAGCCATTCTCCTCCTCCTGTGCGTCCACCAGCTTCTCTTAGGTGGGTCCGGGATTTTGGTTTGCAGAAGAATGCCCAGTGGCCAGTGTGAGGAGGGTTAGAGTTTCTTCCTCCTCCTCTGCGAGGCACAGGGGCCCTGTGTGGCTGCGTGGTGCCCGGAGGCAGCAAGGACGCTTCCAGCATGTGCGTGTGGAGGGTGGGAGCCCGAGTGACTGAAGAGGAGGAGAGTCCCTGGGTGGCTCTGCCCCTGCCCCCCATGGCTTCCCTCCCAGCACCGCCCGTGGGCCTGGCCTGGCTTCTACCTCACCCACGCTGCCCCGACTCTGTTGTCCAGGTGTATCCACTGTGGTGTCGTCCACCTGACCTTGGCCTTGCTGAAAAGCCACATCCAGGAGCGACACTGCCAGGTGTTCCACAAATGTGCATTCTGTCCCATGGCCTTCAAGACTGCCAGCAACGTCGCGGACCACAGTGCCAGCTACCACCCGACCCAGCCCCACAGACCCTCCCAGTGAGTGCGGGTCCGGGCCCAGCAGGCCCCGTGGGGCAGCGTGGCCTGGCTGCTTGAGGGGGTGGTGTAGGGATGGACCGGGGAGCCTGGAGTCTCCTAAGGACATCCTGTGCGTCGGCTCGGGGCGGTGCTTTCCTAAACCTGGCTGGTTCAGAGAGAGCAGAGCTAGGATGGAGGGGCTCTGTGGTTCTTCCAGCAGGCCACGGCCCCCCATACCCTGGGGTTTGTCTCGTCAGGCTCATTTATAAGTGCTCCTGTGAAATGATCTTCAACAAGAAGAGGCACATCCAGCAGCATTTTTACCAGAATGTCAGCGAGACGCAGGTGGGCGTCTTCAAGTGCCCCGAGTGCCCACTCTTGTTCGTGCAGAAGCCGGAGTTGATGGAGCATGTCAAGGTGGGGTGCCTTGGGGGCGAAGGCAGGGGAGGGGGGCACGTGCCTCAGGCTGGGGGCCTGACTCTGTGCGGCTATCCCCTTGCCGGTGAGTAATCACTCTCCTCATCCCCAGAGCACCCACGGCGTCCCCCGGAACGTGGATGAGCTGTCAAGCCTCCAGTCTTTGGCGGACGCGTCCTCAAGCCGCCCTGGCTCTCGAATTCCCGCTGAGCCCCCAGCCACTACCGTGGCTGCGAGGAGCAGCTCCCTGCCGGCCGGCCGCTGGGGCAGGGCCGACGCGCACCGCAGGGCCGACGCCAGGCCCCGGCTGAGAAACACGGGCTGGACCTGCCAGGAGTGCCAGGAGTGGGTTCCTGACCGGGAAAGCTATGTGTCCCACATGAAAAAGAGCCACGGCCGGGTAAGTGCAGCCACAAGGTCACTGTACAGTGCCAGATTCTCTGGACTTCTGTGGGGTCAGACGCCCCCTCCTCCCCCGTGTGGCTGGCGTTTCAGGGTTCCTGGTGCTCCGGGCAGGGTACGTCGGTGCCACGGGTCTTGAGGCCTTTGGGGGCGTCCTGCGTTCTGCCCACAGCATCTGAGAAGACAGTTGCGGCCAGAGCTGTGCCACAGTTCTGCTGCTGCATGTGTCGCCGCCTCCTCCCTTAGGCACTGAAGCGGTACCCGTGTCGGCAGTGCGAGCAGTCCTTCCACACCCCCAACAGCCTGCGCAAACACATCCGCAACAACCACGACACAGTGAAGAAGGTCTACACCTGTGGGTGAGTCTCTGGGATGGCAGTGACTGAGGCGTGAGAGTCACAAGACTCTGGCCATGGCGTCACCGGGGCTTTTCTCCGCTATGAGGTCAGGGATCTAGGCAAGAGACCAGGGAGCCCCTAACTGGAAGGGCACTGCGCCCAAGTCGGAAGTCGGGGGCAGGTCAGGAACTGGTTTCCAGAACCTGGTAGTTCCTGAGCCCTGCCCCGTTGCATGCCAGGCGGCCGCGAGCGGCTCTGAGGCTGAAGAGGACGGACGCGCTGGCGGTGGGAGCGGAGGCTCCTCCAGCTCCTCTAGCCAGGGGCCTTCAGCACCGTCTGCCTGTGCCTGGGGCGGGCCCTGGCCCTCTCGCACTGACCGCTAGCCCGGCACTTGGGCCCCTGGGCGGCGACATCAGGGAGTGCAGCGTGAGGTCGTGGCTGAGGACCAGGTGTCGGGGGTACACGTGTTCTGTTCTGACTCGCTGCTGCCTGCCACCGTGTCTGGCCTGCCAGCTGGGTCTCTCCGGGCAGTGCCAGCTCCAGCTCCAGCCGGCCTCAAGACACAGCTGTCCTCCCGCTGCAGACTCCCCCACCTTTGTGTGAAGAGTGCCAGGGGAGCCCGCGGCCCGGGTCTCACGCGAGCCCTGCACTGTGCCTCTGCAGGTACTGCACCGAGGACAGCCCCAGCTTTCCTCGGCCCTCCCTCCTGGAGAGCCACATCAGCCTTATGCACGGCATCAGAAACCCCGATTTGAGCCAGTCGTCCAAAGTCAGGTCTCCGAGCGGACATTCCCCTCAGGTGAGTGTGGTCCGTTTGCAGTCGCGGCCGTGCAGCAGCCAGAGTGGCAGCCTCCCTCGGTGTGGGTCGCTCTCTAGCCTGTGTGACCCACCTGGGTCCTGGACACAAGCAGAGGACAGGGGCGGAAACCCGTAAGGCAGCCCGCCAGCCTTTCGTTACTGTGTTCCCTGTCACCGTGGCCCCGCTTAGGTGTGCGCTACTGTCTGCGGACGCCGGAGCCCTTGGACACACACCACCCCGTCCTGCCTCACAGCAGTCCCGTGAGCACGACGGTGCTTGGCCAACTCCCCTCCCCACTCCCGCTAGTGTGGGAAGAGCCAGGCCTGGGACCTGCTGTCACGGCACTTGCCCCGTGACCTCCGCCCTGTTCCCGGCCCTGTTCCCATTTCTGGTGAACTTCGGGGACAGCCGATTCCTCCAGCTCACCGGGGCTCTTCCTGTGCCGGGGTTGCGGGACGCTCCACAGGCGCGTCTGGAGTGCCTGGGAAGCTCCGAGAGCTTCCTGGAGTTCCAGGGCATTCTTGAAACTTTCTTGGCTATTCAGACAGTGGCACCGGTTGGCAAAGGTCCTTCCACGCATAGTAGGTAGGGTATCAATTGGTTTTTTGGCAACATTTATCCACTAGTAAAATGTACGCCCTCCCCTCTCCCCAAAATGTACGCACCCTTTGACCTAGCAATTCTGCTTCCAGGATTTATTCGTTAGAGATCTTTGGCCTTGGGTATAAAGAAGTCTGTTCAAGTAAGTTGCTGCCGTGCTGTGTGCAGTGACAAAGATGGGACGCAGCTAGATGTCCGCGGTGGGCACTGCGCATCCCCACCATGGTTGGTGCGCTGCCGGTAGAGCAGTGAGGCCTCTGTGTGTGCCCCGTGGAGACACGCTGTCATATATGTTCAGTAACAAAAGCAGGGTAAAGAGAAGCATGGCACGCTACCATGTTGTGAAAGACAACAGTTTCGTGTTTGTATGTGCACAGGCTCTCTATTGGAGGAGTCATGAAACCCAGGTGATGTGGTGCTTTTTGGAGAGCAGGCCTGGGGAGTGGGGTAGGAGGGACTTAATCTTCCTTATATCTTTGGGATGTTTTGCCATGTGCATATACATTACAAAACACGCCAAACTGAATGTACCAAACCTGAACCTGTGTTCCGGGCTGGCGTGACCCTGGCCTGGACGGTGCCTGCTTTTAGCCCCTGGGCTCATGGTCGTGTCTGGGGGCTCGTGGCCAGGACTCGGCCGGGACTCTGCTCACACTGTCTCTCCTTGCAGGTGAACCATCTGAAAAGACCCCTCAGTGGAGTAGGGGACGCCCCCGGCACCAGCAATGGCGCCCCCGTCTCTTCCGCCAAAAGGCACAAGTCCCTTTTCCAGTGTGCAAAGTGTAGTTTTGCCACAGACTCGGGGCTCGAGTTCCAGAGCCACATACCTCAGCACCACGTGGACAGTTCCACAGCCCAGTGTCTCCTCTGTGGCTTGTGCTACACCTCTGCCAGCTCCCTTAGCCGCCACCTCTTCATCGTCCACAAGGTGAGAGACCAGGAGGAGGACGAGGACGTGGAGGAGGAGGAGGAGGAAGAGGAGGAGGAGGCAGCAGCAGAGGTGGCGGCGGAGGCTGCAGAGCCAGAGGAGGGCTCTGGGGAGGAGGTGTCCGCGGAGACCAGAGAGAACGGACTGGAAGAGGGTGCCGGCGAGCCCTTGGTGACCGACCCAGAGGCAAGGAGATCGCTGGGTCCGGGCCCTGAGGAGGACGGTGCCCAGGATGCTCAGAGTCAGCCACTGGCCTCTCAGGACCAGGACAGCCACGCACTGTCCCCTCAGGTGTGACCAGGGGCTTTGCAGTGTGCCGGGTCAGGGTGCTGCCGTGGCGTCCTCCGCCTGCTGTGCGGACCGCGGGAATAGAAGGCTCTGCCCGGGCGCGAGCCTGGCCGGCCGAGCCCTGGAGCAGTGTCCGCCCGAGCTGCTGGTGCTGGGATCCCCAGCCCCGGGAAACGTGGGGTCGCCAGGACCTCACAGCTCTGAATTTGCTTCTGTTATTTATGGCTTTGTGCTGCTGCTTGGTACTCCACCTCCAGTCTGTGTCCTCCCAACCCCAGGGCTGTCCGCAGCCTGAAGCCCTCAGCGGCTGTGCTCTTCTGGGAAGCTCCGCTTGCTGCCTGCAGCCGGGAGACGCCTCGGAGCTCTGTGTTCCTGCGGGCGCCAGCCCTCCTTCCGCCTTCGGAGCCCGAGAAGGCGGGAGCGAGGGGTGCCGACGGGGGCCCTCTGGGAGAGCTCCGCCCAGCCTGCTTGGTGAGGGCCCTTGGTCACCTTGCCCTTCCTTCTTGTCTTCTCTGATTCTTTCCCCCCAAATCGTCCTGAGAACTACTTGTCATGGCCCATGGCGTCTCTGTGGGCGG
Organism: Mirza zaza; assembly: GCA_008750895.1. Taxonomy (NCBI): domain Eukaryota; kingdom Metazoa; phylum Chordata; class Mammalia; order Primates; family Cheirogaleidae; genus Mirza; species Mirza zaza. Next base: position 86,697 of record VSMD01105597.1, read on the forward strand.
GAGGAACGTGTGCAGCACACCGTGGGAGCCGGGAGAGCAGGGTGCAGCGAGGGCAGGCGGCTCCGCGGGCCAGACCCTCAGAGGGGCTGTGGGGGTCTTTGTTCTGCTGTCCTGCCCTCCCTGATAGGTGGGGTTTGGGGCACACAGACGTTGGGATATTTGTACTCTTGCTCCTGTGCCATTAGAGGGGCTGCCGCCCCACGCAGGCCAGCCCCTCCTCCTCTTGGCTACACTCATGTTGCTCAGACTATATTTCAAATAAAAAACCTTCTTACCATGCAGGTAGGCTCTTGTATTCCTCTTCAGGTGAGCCTGGCCCTTCCCTGCCCCACCCAAGGGTCTTCTTGGCTCCGTCTGCTCCGTCCCTGAGGGGGAGCAGTGCTGCCCTGTGTAGAACAAGCCCTGGGCCTCCCGGTTCTCTGGAGACCTTCTGCAAGGGCCAGGGAGGGGCTCAGTATCCGTTTAAAGTCCCCTCCAAGGTCTCCCCTGGGCTAGTGGCATTGGCTTTAGAGCCTGTGGAAATTTTCTGGGCACCTCTGTCTTTTCTACAAATGGATTCTCGACCTAAGAGAACCCCCTACTGGTGAGGGGGGGAAGGAGTGGAAAGGAGGAATTCTGTAATTTTCTGGAAATATTCAAGAGACCTTGGTATTGCCGCTGCCATGGGGAACTCGGGGTGGCAGAATCAGGAGTAGGCTTGGGAGGCTGGCTGGCTGTGGCTGGCGGCAGAGTGGCGCCCTGCCCGAGCCCAAGGAGCAGGCTGGTGTCCTGATCTCCAGCCCAGGTGTCCCGGGGCTGGCCCGGCAGGAGCTAGAGCAGCATAGGGAAGTGGGTGCTGGCTGGATTCTTAGAAATGATCTTTCAAGGAAGGCATTAAATATCAATTATAAATTATTAAGTCAGATAAATACGCCTGACCTTTTCACAATTGAAAAAAAAAAACATATTTTCTTTCTTTATCAAATGCCAAGTTTTTAGTGGAAATGCTAATGGCAGTGGGAAAGGTTAGTTCTTGCCTCAGTTTCGGAGAGGCTCTGGCTGTCTGTACCCTTTTAATGATGGCTGTTCCTGGCAAGGCCACCCCCTCGCTGCTCCCCCAGCTGGCAGTGAGGGCAAGCCGGGCCTGTTTCCAGCTGCCTGCAACTTAGCTGTTGTCCCTTCCCTGGCTGCAATTGCAGTGAGCCGGCCCTGCGCCCGGTCCCTTCACAAGGCCAGGTTCTAGAGGAGTCTTGATGGGAGGGTTTGAAACGGACGGCCGAGTCCCTGCTTGCTCAGGAACAGCGGTAGCTGGAGCATAGGCGGAGACGACGGAGCTGTAGGTCTGACCCCCGTTCTGATCCACGTCTTCCAGGAAGCAGCGTGGGAGGAGAGTGCTGAGCCGCTCACTGGGAAACCCCGGTCCCGGCCTTGGTTCTGCCCTTTCAGATTTCTTAACCCCCTAACCTCACCGGCTCCCCTTCAACATAGGGTTAGTAATTCCCACCCGCCTTGCTTCGCAGGCCTTTGTGAGATCATGAATGTGAAGTCATCTCTGGTTTGTAAAACACCAAGTGAATGTGGGGGGTTCTTTTTTGACCTTAGGGCACGGCGGAAGATCTCAGTTATCCTCCATTGCACAGAGAAGGAAACTGAGGCTCAGAGAGGTTAGACGATGTGCTGGGCCACCTGCAGTGGTGGGGCCGAGCCAAGCCTGTCACCCACAGTGCTGCCTTAGTGACTGAGGCTGTTTCAACTGGCCGCCCGCTTGTCAGTGGTTTGCAGCCATCCAGGGTCCGCTTTCCTACTGCCCACGTGGTCAGGGTGCCCTACCAAGTGCCAGGTTCTCTCTGGAGTCCATATGCCTTGTCAGCCCGAGGAGGATCCTGTGCATTACACCTGTGACGTTCCGAAACACACGCGGTGTCTCCACCACCTTGCGTTTTCATTGGGATTTGCCTTGTCATTTGAAGACCATCACTGTTTGAGGACCGTCCAGGAGAGGTTGCCTAACCCTCACAGGGAACACATGGTTCCCTCAGAGCTCGGTATCTTCTGATCTTTCTTTTTTCAGGATATTTTTAACGGCTGCGCTATCATTTATCATCAGAAAATGCTTGCTGTGACAGGCACTTATCTGCACATCGTGCTGCAGTGAATGCTCTACTGACCAAGCTAAACAGATAAGGTCTCCACCCTTCTAGAAACTACGATTTAATACGCTCTGAGGCTTGACAAATGACTAGTGTTTATTTTCCAACTGCTTTATCTCTGTAAAATGGTATGCAGAACTACTACAAGCTAATTTTAGAAAGAACTTTCCCCTTAACTTACGTAAACAGTCTGGTTTCAAAAAACTTAATAACTATAGCCCAGCAAGTTCAGTACTTTGCCTTCCCCAAGACTGAGGAACCTCTGCCCCATTCCCCACTGTATATTCAGTACCAGGCAGTTTCTTTTACTTTTGTTTGTTTTGAAAAATTAATACATATACATGGTAAGTCATTCCACAGTACAAAAGGGTATACAACAAATATCGGAGTAATCTTTCTGATGGAGGTCAGCCTCCAGGCCCCTCTCTGGAGTTAATCACTGTTATCCATATCTTGTGTATCCTTTCAGAGCAATTCTATGCATTTACAAGTTTATAAATATGTATATTTATATATCTATTTTTAATACAAATGGTAGCATTCTGTACACAGTGTTCCGAAGCTTGCTTTTTTTTCACCTATTTTGGAGATTGTTCCAAATTCATTTCCTGGGTCAGAGTAATCCTTTAAAAGCTCCTAGCGCAGTTCCTAGCACACAGTGATGGTTCAAAAAGTATATGGATGAGTGAATGAATGTCTGCATGAATGAATCTGATTCATCTGGTAGCTACAAGGTTCTGTCAGGGTCTGATCTGATCAAGACAGGACCCTCTAGATTCTGGAATGCATCCCCTTTTTCTTTTCCAAGAAGTTCAGGATGCTGCTCACCTTCTCCACCAACAGACGCCACAGCAGCCGTAGGAACTGGGCACGGGGAGCACTGGGCCCCTGGAGGAAAACACAGAGACTGAAACCCAGGTCCCCAGTATGAGATTTTTTTTTTTTTTTGGTTCCTACTAAAAATACCTTTTTCTTATTGGAAAATGATGTAACATTATTAGAGAAAATTAAAAACACACGTATTTATAATCTCATCCTCCTACCATTGCAGTTGTTTTAATTTTGGCTTATCACTTTCCAATCCTTGTTCAGAACATTCACAGTTGAATTTATGGTATAATTATAGTAGCGATTAACATCGAATATTTCCATACAGCAAACATTCTCACATTCATTCTCTTATTTGGCCTCATAACAATCATGTAAGGTAGACACTGTTATTCCGTTGGAGACAGTAGACTTGAGGTTCACAGTGGTTGAGTGATTGCCTTAAAGCCATGGAGCTGGTAATGGGCAGAGCTGGGATTCACACTCAGGTATGACAAACACTATATTGTCTCTGATTTTGTACCCTACCTTTTTTCCATGTAACATTATGTCCTGGACACTTTTTGTGTTTCTACATAGCCTTTAGATCATCATTTATTTTCTTTCTTTCCTTCCTTCCTCTCCTCCTTTTCAGAGAGAGACAGTCCCCCTCTCCCAGGCTGGAGTGCAGTGGTGCAATCATAGTTCATTGCAGCCTTGAACTCCTGGGCTCAAGCTAAGGGATCCTCCTGCCTCAGGCTCTCGAGTAGCTAGGACTATAGATGCACACCACCATGCCTGGGTACTTTAAAACATTTTTTGTAGAGACAGGGTCTTGCCGTGTTGCCCACGCTGGTCTCGAACACCTGGCCTCAAGCAATCTTTCTGCCTCCCAAAGTGCTGGGATTGCAGGCATGAGCCACCACACCCGGCCCATCATTTTCAATGATTGTTATCACTTTTATCATGCCAAGTTAACATAATTAACCATTTCCTATTTAAAATTTCAGTTTCCTACTTCATCAGTGCAATGAAGAGTGCTTGGGCATATATAGTTTTTGCTTCTGCAGGATTATTTCCTTAGGAGTTTATCCCCATTTTTTCTTGAGTAAACTCCTGGCAGAGTGGATAGAATGGAGAAAGCCAGTGACTAGAAATCGGAAGCCCTAGGTTCCAGTCTCATTTGTCCCTCTAGCTGACCTTTGGTCTCTCTGGTCTCAGTTCTCCCATCTGTCAAATGAGAGGGTTGGTTTATATCTCTGGCAATCTTGAGCCTGGCTAGATTTTTATCTTCTCATTCCTGTATATGTTCTTGTCAAAATAGAGATCTTCCCAAAGGCTAGAGCTCCTATTTCCTCTTTTGTTTGTTTGTTTATTTACTTTTGGCCTAGCTATATACAAAAATGGAAAAGATCCCTCCCACTCAGCCCCCCCCCACCTAGGTAGTATCACTGTTATCTGCATTTATTTGTATTTCAATTTGCATCTGGTTTATGCTTTTTCAGATGAGTATCTGTTTTGTTTTTTGTTTTTTGTTTTTCACTTTGTCAAGCCTTTTGAAGTTTGAATTTCTATCTATTTGATAATTCCCCAGGCATTTTCAAATCCCTCAGTCACCCAGGCATCTTTTAATTAGGTCCAGATGAATTCCTGAGCTAGTTCATTGTGTCTGCATTTGCCTTTAAAAATGCTCTTCTTTTTTATTATTATTTTAACCTTTTGCAGATTTGAGCTTTTAGTGCACAAATACTAGAAATCAGCAAATATGTAATTGGCCAAATGGAAAATGGGACACAAAAGGATGTGATAAAGCCATTTAAGTCAATTGATTCTAAGTGAGAAAAGCCCCATCACAGCGAGTGCTCAAGTGACGGGATCCGCTGCGCCATCATGTTCCACGGGTGGGCAAGGGGTCACACGGACCGTGTTCACCCGCACCTGCTAGATCTTCTCATGTTTAATCCCATAGCCTTTGCCTTTATGGGGACAGGAGATTATGCTTTTGATGATTGAAGAGAGTGATTAAGCTCCTCTTCAATCAGGCATTTATTACACCGGGCAGCCCACTGTTTCTAGGCCTCCCTGTTCAGTTACAGCCCAGGGCACACGACACAATTCCAAATTTTCCTTTGGGGTTTTATAGTCCATAGGCCAGTTTGCTTGGAATTTTCCCCTAAGATCCATTGCACATAACAGGGCTGGGTATTTTTTATTGTTTATGGGCTGAATTTTTTTTTTTTTTTTTTTTTGAGACAGTCTCACTTTGTTGCCCAGACTAGAGTGAGTGCCGTGGCATCAGCCTAGCTCACAGCAACCTCAAACTCCTGGGCTCAAGCGATCCTGCTGCCTCAGCCTCCCGAGTAGATGGGACTACAGGCATGTGCCACCATGCCCAGCTAATTTTTTCTATATATTTTAGTTGGCCAATTAATTTCTTTATAGTAGAGACAGGGTCTCACACTTGCTCAGGCTGGTTTCAAACTCCTGACCTCGAGCAATCCACCCGCCTCTGCCTCCCAGAGTGCTAGGATTACAGGTATGAGCCACCGTGCCCAGCTATGGGCTGAATATTTTTGATATCTGAGGAAGAGGCTAGGTGCTGCTTAGAAGCTCTTAGTCTGCAGAGGAGACTTTGCATTTCTTCCCTAGACTGGTTCTGAGGAGGGCTCTGGATATGATTTTAAAATGAGGAAAAGGAGAAAATGGGAAGGGGGGGCGGGGGGGAGAGTGGGGAAAGGGACAGAGTTGTGGAGGAGCAGGCAGGAGAATTCAGAGGCTGGAAACTGTACTTTTAGGACAGTGCTGGCAGTGGTGCTGGTGAGCTCAAAAAGGGAGGTAGTGGCCGCCTGGTTTGTCAGTGGCGTCCCTGGCTGGGCAGTAGTTGCTGGGAGCTGTTGAGGAAAAGCAGGGCTGAGGTACAAAGAGTTACTTAGAATAAGACTTCAAAAGGAGGAAAAAGACTGGCTCACCTTGCAACACCAGGAGAGGCCTGGGCTGGAAGGGGCCTTCCCAGTTGAAAATGTGGATTTGTGTCTGGGCCCAACCAGCTAATTTCTGCCCCCTGACCACAGACCCACCCTCTCATCTAATGATAATTTTATTCTGGAACATGTCCAGATTTTCGGCAGTCCTGCATGGACTCAGAGCAGGTGGACTGGGAAGAACACCTGGCTGGGGCAGCTCTATCCTTGAGACTCAAATTCCCCTTCCAATCAAACGAATCAGGGGTGGCTTCATGTTGCCAGTAATCCTTTAATTGCTGTCCACTTACCCAAGCACAGCTGTGGCCACATCTCCAATCCCTGGATAGGAGCATGCCAGGGTCACCAGCTCATCCCAGAGCAGCAGGAGCTAGAGTGTCCACCCTCTTAAAACAGAGGCTCAGCTGCCTGAGCTGGGAGCTGTGGCAGCTCTTGGAGGGAGTCAGACAAGCAGTGAAGAGTGCAGGGCAGCGGGCAGGAGGAGCAGCTTGCAGCACAATGCAGTAGGTTCCCATGGGAGGGCAAGACCAGCAGAGGTCTGGGCTTTGTTGAGCTTTGAGCTAAGACTTAACTTTAGAATGAGTGGAATCAAGAGAAGGAAAAATAGAGGAAACACTGGAGGGTTGGGCAGGTATTTGACTACCACCCTACTAGTGATTCACACTGAGAATGGGCCACAGATGTGGGGAGCTTTGAGGACCGAAGTGGAAGCTGATGCTGCTTCGTAAGGGGGTGGTTCTTACTGACCTCTGACGCCAGTGCTGTGCCACAGCTTGTGGAAAAGGCCATCTAAGCATGAGTGCACATGCATGCCAAAAAAGCTAAATAAGACCTGGAAAGTCTACTGACCAGAACAAAGTTGATGAAAGTTGTACTATACTTTGCCCTAAAAAGCTCATAGTGAATTATGACTGTTCATGGCACAGTAGCTTGAGGTGGGTGTTGGCAGAGGTGGGTGTCCAGAGAGGAACATCCTGAATGGCGCGAACATCCTCAGTGCCGTTTTGTTCAAGGAGCTATTGAAGGAATTTTATATTTCATCAAGAAAAGAGATATATCAGGCCAGGGTGCAGTGGCTCATGCCTGTAATCCTAGCATTCTGGGAGGCCAAGGCGGGGGAATCGCTTGAGGCTGGGAGTTTGAGACCAGCCTGAGCAACAGTGAGATCCCATCTCTATAAAAAATAAAAAATTAGCCACGTATGATGGCACACACCTGTAGTCCCAGTTACTCAGGAGGCTGGGGCAGGAGGATCGCTTGAGCCTAGGAGTTTGAGGTTGCTGTGAGCTACGATGACACCACTGCACTCCATCCAGGGCAACAGAGTGAGGCCCTGCCTCAAATATATATATATGTGTGTGTGTGTGTATTATGATCAATATTTTGACACCTTTGCAGGGCTATTATATCAACAAGGAGTCTAGACTTCTCTGTGGCTCCAGAACAGAATTTGACTCAGAATAAAAGGAAAACTCACCTGAAAATGAAATGGGCCGCCTGGCTGAGTAGCATTCCCCCACTCCCTGGAGATGCCCAGGCACAGGCTGGGGCACCTCCAACAGGAGCCTCTAGACTAGGGGTCTTTAAACTTTTTAAACAGGGAGCCAGTTCACTGTCCCTCAGACTGTTGGAGGGCTGGACTATAGTTTTAAAAAAACTATGAACAAATTCCTATGCACACTGTATATATCTTATTTTGAAGTAAAAACAAATGGGCAAATGGGCAAAAACACCCGCATGTGGCCCGCAGGCCGTAGTTTGAGGATGCCTGGTCTAGACATCACCGAGGCCCTGCAGTGGCCTGAATGATGGCCCTTCTTGCCAACCCTGATCAGTCCCTGACCCCTCTTTCCTCCCCTCCACACAGCTGGGGCCATACACTCCTCCTCTGAGACTTCTCCCTGCCCCAGGCCAGGTGACCAACCTGGCCCCTAGGAGCTCCTCAGGGATTGGCATCTGGCCCCTTCTGTTGGGTGGACCTGGCTCTCACATTATGTTTCAGGTCGTCATTGGGTTGCTTCTGCTTTGTTCAGGAGGCCAATGGTTACACTTTATCACCCAATTCTGGTACCTATTACTGCTTGATATTGTGGCTGGTTCCCCCTGGGCTCTTGAGAAGTTAGTAGTGAAAGGAAGTGAAAGGGTAAATATTTCAGGGAGAAGCAAACATCTGATCATCTTCAGATGTGAGGAAGGAGGCCAGGCCTGGGAAGATAGAGGGCTGTTAGGGCAGGGCTCTGAGAAGGCCAGAAGTTTGGGTCTTATAAGGAACAAAACACAGGAAGCAGAGGTTAGAGTGACACAGAGAGGATACAGATAGCCTGTCCTTCAAAGTCAACGTTCTTGCCCGATAGTCTCACTTTCCCCTGCATTTTGAAGGGACTGTTGATCATCGCAAGTGAGGAAGGCAAAGGGGAGGTTATAATCTTGTTGGAAACAGTTGTTGCAGGGAAAGGAAAAAGTCAACTTGGGAGAATGTAAAAGGATCACTGAGCTGCCTGAGACCGTACTCAGGTTAGAAACTAGAAATGCTGGCCCCGCCTTGAGCAAGAAGAAGCCCACAACCGGATTCCAGGTTAGAAACCATCAAGGTTTCTTAGTAAACTAAGAAACCTTCAAAGGTAAACTTAGTAGAAGGTCAAGGGCAAGTGAAATGAGATCCTTGAAGTTACTGTCCACTTTACTGTGTGTCCATGTGGATATGGGAATGAGGTGGGGATAGACCAGAGAAGCCAGCTAGGAAGGAACCCAAGAATGTAGAGTTTGAGGGAGTTGAGGTTTGGAGTCACCCAAAAGCTGAGGATAGCCTTGGGAGGTGGAAGGATAACAGGATGGCATTTCAGAGGTGGAGAAATTCTTGTTGACAAGGTTCAAGTGGTGGGCATTTGATTAGGTTGCTAAAGAGATGTGAGAGTGAAGGTCTTTGAAGGGACAAGGTCAATGGACCTGCTGCCAAGGTGTTGGCTGTCATGGATGATGGCAGTCAGTGTGAGGCCGCCATTGTTTTCAATAAGTGCAGGTGGATGATGGTGAAGAATGCGGAGTGGTGTCCTGATAGCTAATAAATACGACACATATTGGGGGTGAGTATTGGGTAGTGTGTACCATGGACAATGCCTCAGAGGAGGGTGGATTGTCCCCTTTGAATTTTGTTAGCATTGGAAGAGAGAGTGCTGAGAAGGATGGGGAAGAGATGGAACTAAGTCAAAATAAAAGGCGTGTTCAAACTCATCCTCACCTTGTTGAGGGAGGCCGACAGTGGGTCCGAGTATCCTGGGAGACTCCACCCCGCTCCAACAGGGAGCAGCTTCCCCTGTTACGCTAAGCGTGCTAATAACAATAGCCCAAGGTTTTCCTACCACAAGCACCCAGTTTACCCTGGGGCCCCAGGAAGTTCAACACAACCAAGAGGAGGGATCCTGGCACCAGTAACAAATTCCTACAGCACTCCGTCAGTACTCCCATTGAATGGCAAACACTGACGGCCTTGTACTACCTTGTTCCTAACACAGATCAAGAGCATGTGCTCCTCTGTGCTCTTTCGACACCAGGTACAAAACTCCATCAGAGGATTTATGAAGATTCTGTTTTAATTTTTCTGTCTTCAGGCTTGAGAAGTTCTTGAGGGAAGAAAGTTCTTGTTCATTTCTGTACTCTCAACACAGTAGCTAGTAGTTGATAAATACCTACTGAATGAACAGCTATGACCTTCAGGATAGTAAATGGAATGCCCCACTCCCATTCACAAAGGAGACCGATAAAGCTCAGGCGTGGTAAAGCCACTTGCCCAAGGTCTCAACCTGCTCAGTGGAAAAGTAGGATTAGTCTCTGGACTGCTAGCCTAGTCCTTGTTAGACAACACGCTTTCCACATCCTGTTTCTGCTGCTAGAGACAGGAAAGGTATTACTGACCTCTCCATACCTATGTGCCTTGACACTCCTTACTCAGCTCTGCCCCTGTCATCATAAACTCGGTTGCAGACAGAGAAAGTCTGCATATTAGATCTGCAGATAGCAAGAAGCTGGGAAGGATAGATTATCCTATAGGTTAATACTAGATGATGGGCAGAGTTAAAAAAAATCTAGATGAGAAGGAAAGGGAATGTGAGAGTAGGAAGATGAGATTTAACTAAAAACAAAAGTAGATAAGATTTTGCAGGTAGGATAAGAAAGACTTTACAAGTAGTGGGAAAAACTTAAATGAACAGTGGTTCATGTTGAAATCTCACAGGCTCAGGAGTCAATGAAATAATTTGGCTGCCAAAAAAGTTGTTAATGTGTGGAGCCCAGGCCCAGAGAAGTGTTAATTTAGTTGTAGGTTGCTGTGGTGGTTTAAGCTCAGCAGAGGCCACATTTTCAAAAGGGAATCGGTCAGTTGGAGGGTCACTGGAGTAACTAATGGCACCATATCCATTGTCACATGAGAAATGGCCTAGAAGGGAAGCCCAGGTCCCCTGGTGTGCTAGGCAAGGCCTTCAGGCTCTAGCCCCTGTCTAGTTCTCTCTCTACCAGTTCTAGTCTCTCCCATCTCCTTTACACTTGAGTGACATGTATGCCAGGCTGTTTCATACCTCTATACATGCTGTTCCCTCTATCCAGAATATTGTCCCTCCTGCCCCCCACCCCTAACAGGCTACTTGGTGAGCACCTATGTAATTTTCAGAATCCTCAAGGCCGGGTGTGGTGGCTCATGCCTGTAATCCTAACACGCTGGGAGGCTGAGGCTGGAGGGTCACATGGGGTCAGTAGTTTGAGACCAGCCTGAGCAGGAGCAAGACCCTGTCTGTAGAGGGGTCTTACTACAAAAATAAAAAGATTAGCCAGGCATGGTGGTAAGAGTTGTCCTAGTTACTTGGGAGGCTGAGGCAGGAGGATCTTCTGAGCCTAGGAGTTTGAGGTTGCTGTGAGCGATGATGACACCCACTGCACTCTAGCCTGGGGGACAGAGGGATGGATACCCCTATCTCAAAAAAAAAAAAAAATCCTTCCCAAGCTTTACTTGCTTCCTTATAAAACTGTCCTTACCAAATCTCTAGGCAAAACTCACAACGCTTTTCTCTATGCTTTTATGCCACCCTATACAGAGTTTTATAATTTTATGTTTCACCCTGTGTTGTATTTTGCCTGTCTCCCCTATTACACTGCAGGCTTACTGAAGGCAGAGATTATGTGACCTAACCTGACACACAGGTGTTCAGAAGACTTACACAAATGAACCAAAACTTCAAGCAGGTTTTCAAATATTTGAAGGACGACTTGTAGATGACTGAAGAGATTTTAATAAGAGCACCTCCAGCACGCCAAGAACAAGAATGAACAGGGGCATGTTGTCAGGACACAGATTTGGGATCGCTAGGAGAAAACGCTTTCTTATTGGTTAGGATACTTAAATTCCACTCACAGAAGCCCAGTTTGAAGTAGCTTGAGCAAAGGGAGAACTTTTTTTTGGCACGCAGATTCCAAGGCAAGTTTGAACTACCGACCTGCAGGGAGGCCAGGGACAGAGCTGGACCTCAGGAACACCTGCAACGAGGAAGCCACCCGGACTCCGTGCCCTGTGCTTCTGCTTCTCTGTGTCAGCTTCTGGAAGCGTGGCTGCTGGGCTGCAAGCTCGGGCCCCACAACTCAAGGATTTCCACCACAGAGCGCCTGGTTTTCTTTACCAGTTTCGAGTTCGAAAAGTCTGGTGAAGAACTTTAATTGGCACAGCCTGGGTCTGTGGTCAGGGAGATAGGGCACCCCGAACAGCCTGGCTTGAGTGACATGCCGGGCAACGGAGGCCAGGGGTGGGGTCATATAGCGGCAAGGTAGCCTCCGTGGGAACCCTGCAGTGTGGGAGAAAGCCATTTCCAGGAGTGGGATGGGGCGCCACTCTGGGAACAGAGGGTTGCACTCCTTTGCTCTCACTTCCTAACAGTGATAGCCGTCCAGCTCTGGCACTTCCTGGATGCTCTCAGGGGAAGGAAGGGAAGGAAGGAAGGAAGGATGGATGAAAAGATTGTGGTCACTTCCAATGTTTAGAACCAGGTTGAGGCAGTGCTTAGCACCTTGCTCTTGGAAATTGTAGAACGATTTAATTATTTTTCTGGGCGTTAGGACTCAGCCCATTTCCCCCTCTGATGCTGGGAAACAGAGGCTCAAGGGGTGAGGAAGGAGGTTCCACTAATCTAGACGTGTTAACTGAGCCCCTCGTCGACGCTGGATGCTGGGAGGTGTGGAAGCGACACCGGGTGCGCTTGCCGAGGAGCTCCGGCCTCCAGGGAGGGGGTCACTGCTGGAGGTGGGCGGCTTTGGCCGAGCCCTGGACCGACAGCCCCTGGGGAGGCGAGGGTCAGTCGGGCCAGCCGGGGAGGGCCGGCTCTGTGGCTCCCGCGTCTCTGGTGCTGAGCCCGCTGCGCCACTCCGCGGCCTCCCCGCCTGGCGACCCGCCCCGGGAGGGCGGCAGAGCCGGTCCTCCGCACACGCGGAGCGGACGGCCGCGGCGGGCAGGGGCTGGTGGGGAGCCGGCGTCGCGGGGACTCCCCGCCCGACGGGGCGCAGCGACGCCCACGCCGGCGGCCCGGGCTGGAAGAGGAGCCGGGCGGCCCCGGGGCGCGGACCGCAGTGAGGCCCCCCTCCCCGCCCCCGCGGTGCCTCGGAGCGCTCGCCAGGCCGGGCCAGGGAAGGGACAGCAGCAGGTGACGACGGCCGCCGCGGGCTATAAATAGGGGCGCGCGTCAGGCGCGGGCGGGAGCGGCGGCCGCGGGCAGGGGCTGGAGGCCGGGCGGGCGGCGGCGCCATGGGGTCGCGGAGGGCCCCCAGCCGGGGCTGGGGCTCGGGCGGACGGTCCGGGGCTGGGGGCGACGGCGAGGACGACGGGCCCGTGTGGATCCCCAGCCCCGCCAGCCGCAGCTACCTGCTCAGCGTGCGGCCCGAGACCAGGTGAGTGCGCCCCAGGGGCCCGGCGGGCGCGCGCAGGCCCTCCAAGGGTCCCCTGGTCCCCGCCGGCCCGAGGGCGGCCTGGCCTCTGGAGGCCTAGGCTGAGCCCAGGGCCCCGAGCTCTCAGTCCGAAGGCCCAAGGCCTGGGGCCATGGCCAGGCTGGAAAGGCCCTCGCGGCCCTCCCGGCCTGTGGGCCTCAGGCCTCTGGCAGTGCAGGCTCAAGGGAGGAGAAAGGCCCCGCTTTGGGGTGATCTGCCAGGGCCTGAAGGCTTCCCTTACCTCCCCCGCCCCACACTCCTACTCCCAGACTCCACATTTAACTGGATTCCACAGTCAGCGGCCAGAGTGGCTGAAATTCCTCCCTGGCAGGAAGGGAGGGAGAGCACTTGGGTGGGGGTGGAGAGACAGGCAGGGGCGCTAGCCGGGCTGCCCTGAGTCGGGGAGATTCACCAGGAAGAAATAAACCTGTGTTAGTAGGCCCTGCTCTGGGTCCAGGACGTTGGTCATCCCCAGGGTCTTTGCGGGCGCGGAGACAAAGGGGTGGGATGAGGTGCTAGTTGGCCCCGTGGGGGGGTGGTGTCAGGGATTTGAGGACTTGCTGCTCCGAGGGAGCCTATTGCCTTGCCCAGTGCAGGAGCGAAGTGCCAACGGAGGCGGGGACGTGATGGGCCCTTCCCTGGTCTTCTGAGAGTTAAAGAGGTGTGGATGCTTTGTTTCAGGAGCTAGCTGCCCAGATAGGGACAATAGAAGCCACAGGCACTCCTCAGAGGTACACCAACACACACGAGAAACACAGGACACATGCCACAGGTGCACTGCCATGGAGACAGACCCTTCCTGCCCCTCTGGGCAGCTCAGTTTCCCTCCACCTCTGGAGCCTGTTTTCTCCAAAGGGAAATGTGACGCTTTAGCTGTGGGATAGTGGTTGTTTCGTAGTCCGAGAACTTGGCTTGTTAAGTTTATGCCGAAAACAGCCACTCCTCCGAGACGCCGTCTAGAGACCTGTTCCCTGTTCCTAAAGCAGCACAAAAACAGGTATCAAGGACATTGAGCAAAAGTTCCGGGCACTTCCTCATGGATTGGCTGAGTCCTGTTGACCTTGGAGTCGGAAAAGTTCAAATGTAACCGGAACCAGTTTCTGCATAAAACTCGTCAAATGGTGTCACATGTCTGGGGCAGGGCTGAGGACTGGTGTTAGTGACTGAGTCAGACACAACAAGGCCCCTGGCTGCCAGGAAAGAATGCCCCTTCCACCTCCCAAGTCCTGGCTCCACAGATAAACCGGAATGAAATTCGGACGTGTGTTCTATCTACTCTGCAGTGAGGTCGACTCCCTTGTAGGAGACTCACATTTGTCTCACGCTTGTGGCAGTGACTTGTCTGGGCTCTGCCTCCTGTGTTTGGCCTCTGCCAGTACTGGTGGGACAAACAGAAGAGGTGGAAGCGGATCCTTCTTGGACACCACAGCAGTGGAGGAAGGGAGGGAAGGGTGGCTTGGGAACCAGGCGGAACGGGGAAGGCAGGGGATCTGGGCTGTTAGGGAAAAGGCCTCGGCCTAGCCGAGCAGTTGTAGGTAGATATTAATTACACACCTCACGGGCACAGAGCAGTGTGCCAGCCTGAGAGCTAGAGGTGGGGCAGAAGTGGCTGGCTTAAGTGTCCTTGGACCTAAATGGGAATGCTCTCTCAAAGGGAGTCTCTTTTCGTCAAGTATTTGGAGGGGGCAGGACAGGGACAGTGGGAGAGAGAGTTTTCTGGCCTTGGATTTTGGGCTGTGTTGCCTCTGCGTAGTTTCTCACTGCCCTGGGCAGCTGGCCACAGACCCCCACAGGTTCTGAGGGACGAGGGGAGCCAGATTTCTCTGGGCTCTAGAGAAACCTTTGGCCAGAGTGGGGAGGGTGTGAACGGGGCTGAAGGGGGGGGTGGAGGGTGGGGAAGCAGTTCTCTAGCAAGGCCTGACAGCCCTGAGGCTGGGGAGGGGCCCAACAGACAAGGAGAAAGAGTCCCTCGAGAGCTTTGCCAGCCGAGCCCTGAGTGTCCCAGAGTCCTGGCGAGAGGCAAGTTCTGTCTGCACTCACTCTTCACCGAGACGTTTTCTAGGACTGCCTTTGCATAACGCTGTCCTGGAGCTCCTGAGGCATCATTCTCATGGCGCCTGTGAGGATGGCTGCCCCGGGACCGATGGCCAGCCGGGCTGGTGGCGGGGCACAGAAGCCTTGATCCCGGGGCCAGAACCCATCTCCCCACACATACCTGACCTCCACCTGCCCCACAGTTTTTTTTGGGGGGGGTCCAGTCAAGTGTCGGCTGAAGGATGTTTCCAGTGCCCACTGGGGTCAGAGCCCAACACACAGACAGTCCCACCAAGCTGTAGGCCCAGCCTCCTAGGCCACCCATCGTCTAGGGCCTCACCCTGTAGCAGGGTGGGGTGTGGGGAGGCTGAAGTAGGTCAAGGGACCGCAGTTGGGTGGAATCATTTATTACCAATTAGCTTCTGTGGGATTCTCAGAAGTTCCAGAAGGCCCTGTCCTCTCATTTATTTCTTGGAGGCCCTGGTCTAGCTGGGCTCAGAGGAGCAGCAGAACCTGTGATGTTGCTACACACGGTTTTGAAATAACCTCTGCTGTTCTGCTTGGGTCAGTCAGGTTGTTTAGGGAACCTGACTTTCAGGGAAACTGAGGTATCAGAACAGAACTTTCCCAGGGCCTTTTACATCCCAGAGCGGATGAAAGCCAGGAAGGATGGAGGTATCCAGCTTCTGCAGCCAGTCCCGGTTTCCCCCAGGCCGACTTTGCTCCCATTTGAGGAGACCTTTCCTTCCTGGGCCCTGAATTACCATTTTGTAAGATGAAAGTGGCATGGAGAACACTTTGAAGCCTTTCTGCCCCCACATTTGGTGCCTGTGATTTTGATCCCCTCGGAGGCAGTAAGTGGGGAGCCCCCTGTCTGGGCGAGAGCCCTGAGGCTGGCTGTGGCCAGTCTGCCAGGCACAGGCAGGGCTTCGCCTCCTGAAGACCAGGTGCCCTGGCCGGACCAACCACGGAAGGGCGAGGCCTAGAGAAAGCAGGACAGTGGGTCCAGGGAGCAGAGCTTCCCAGACAGCTCCAGAGAGAGCTGGGGAGGGCCAGCTATCCCAGCTCAGTCCCTGCAGGCGGGTCCTGTGGAACCTGTCATCTGCCTCTCGGAATGAGAAAGCTAACTCTCCCCCTCTTCTTCCCAGGGAAGAAGTCCAGACCCAGAGGAGAAGAACTCTCTCAATTCTAAGGAGAGAGACAAAGGAAATTTATGGTCAGGAAAGGATGGAGTTGGCCAGTGCCTTGGAACCATGGGAGGTTCTGCCCACGCAGACTCCAGAGGATTTTTAAAGCTCTGAGCAAAGGCAGCTGCACTCTTGAGCCATTCTTTCCATCTTTTCTGGAGTGGCAGCTCCCTCTGCAGGCAGGACCTTTCTTGCTTAAAAAATGCATTTCTCCTCCCACTCCCTTGCTTCCTCTCCTCCCGTTCCCTCTCCCGCCCCTCCTTCCTCTTCTTCCTCCTCCTCCTTCTTCCTTTTTCTTCTTCCTCTCTTCTCTCTCTCTTCCTTCTATAGAACAGCAGTTGAATACCCATCATTTGCCCAGCATTGTGCCGGGAGCTGCAGAAGCTACAAAAGTGCTAGTGCTCAGTGCATGGGACTTAGTTGAGCAGAAGGAAGGAGGGAGGACTTTCCAAACAGGGAGGACAAAAGTGAAGGCTCAGAGGCCAGCAATGGACTTGTCCATGCCAGTTAGGGATAGGACTGGCTGCAGTGGCACCTGGGTGTTGGGAAGTAGAGAGAACCACGGTTGTAGTGGAGTGTGAGTAGATTAGTACATGCCTGACCAAGGAGGGAGGTTCAGTGTAACCTGCAGTGGGGGATGGTAGCATTTTGTCCAGAGAAGTGGTGTGATACGTGGGGTTAAAGAGAAGGGAGTTGAGATGGTCACCAAATATGGGGCCAGGAGGGTCTAGGTCAGGGCACAACAGCAGGAGTATTGAGAAAGGGAGAAAGAAGGGCCCAAGAATTGTTGACTGGCTGGGTTTGGGGGACGGAGGAGGGGCAGGAATACAAGATGGTTTGGGGCTTAGGAATTTGGGAGAACACCAGTGACATTCACAAACCAGGAGCACTGGGGAGGAGGGAAGCCAGGTTTGGGGGAAGAGGATGAGTTTGTTTTGTAGTTATAAGGAGATGGGATAGTTGTAGAGCTTTTTCGTGATTGGAGATATGGACCACAAGTGCCATGGAGCAGGCTGGGCTGCTGACAAAGGAGGGAGAGCTTTTGTCACGACAGGGACAGCGCAGGGAGTGAGCGTGGGTGAGCTGGGATCTGGAGCCCACTGGAGAGATTTGTGTTAGGAAAGGTGGAGGGGAAGGTAAGAGTTGGCTCAGACCAAGTGGGTGGGAGCTCACTAAGGGGCAGCCCTGTGTGGGTCCCCGCGCCCCCCCCTCCCGTGGCCTACGCAGTCCCTGGTTAGTGTCCGTTCCTAGCTGCCCAGACGGTGGGGGGACAGTCAGGGCCTCCAGGCAGGATGGGCCTTGGGCTGGTCTGATGGACCTGGGTGCCTCCCAGCTCCTGCTGAATTAACCGCTTTGTTTTTCTCTTCACTCTCCCAGCTGGTTTGTACTTTAACATATTAATGGTGGGTGTTCTCCAAGCCACCTGTCTCCTTCCCAGCCTGTCAGGGCACTTCCAGGAATGGGGCTCTTTTCTTCCAAGGGGCCAAGGGTCGAAGCAGGAGCTGCCCCCAGGCTGGTGTGCTGCAGGGTGGGGAAACATGCCAAGCAGCTGTAAGCCTCGCTCTTGGGGGCAGTGACCCAAGTGCCCGAGACACACCTTTTTCAAAGCACAGCCCCAAAGGGCCTCCTTCCTGCCTAACCATTGTCCTGTTCTCTGCCACCTTTAATGAGCTCTTGGTTTCAGATACACTGGTGTCCGGTGGTGAGGCCACTTGCTAACCGGAGCAGGCCAACTGAGACAGCTGGTCCCTTTTAATAGAAAGGCCTCTGGGCCCCAGATGGTGGCCGATTAATAGTTTGCGACTGTTGATTTCGCCTCCTCCCCTCCTTGCTTTTTTGGCCTAATGATTCCATTTGCTGTTTTTGCTTAGCTTATCAAGCAACCGGTTGTCTCACCCCAGCTCTGGAAGGTAAATGCATATTGCATTACATTTCTCTGACTGCTTTTTTCTTGGGTCTGGGCATCGAGGGGCCACCGAGTGACTGCTCGTGCACTAACCAGGCTGCATGGGGTGGGGAGGGGTGGGAGAGGGGACTCACGTGGGTGTGGTTCTCACAGGGGCCAGAGTGGATGCTTGCATGGACCACTTGAGAGGGGCACAGGGACTCAGGAATAGAAATGTGGGCAGGGGTTCCTGAGATGCCTATAATGACATCTCTGTGCCCCTGGGAGGGGCACCGTGAGAACAGAACAGGAAGTCACCAGGCACATGATGCACCTCTTCCCCATCCTAGGTTTTCATGTTTTTTGTAGCCACGTTATCTAGGTGTGATACCTTATTGTCTCTCTTCTTCTAACCATGGCAACTGCCTTTTAAATTTTTTTCTACAGTCCCTTAATTAAGTTCTCCTTTTCCCTCCTCTTTCTCTGAATTTTCTTTTCCTTTGGTTTCTCTCCATGCCTGCAGACTGGACTCTGGGAGCCCGTAGAGTCCCATGTTATTGTATTCCTGCGTTGGCTTAATCTCTGAATCTGCTGCCGGGCGGGGGCAGGGCCCAGGCGGGCTCACAGTCCAGGTTTGCAGGTTGAGTGACGGTCCTCTTGCCTCCTGAGCAGGGACAGCTCTCTAGCCCCGGGTGAACTGACTGTTATGATGGAAGCGGGAACATTTCCTGGCTACTTCCCACCACTTGGGCCTCATCCCAGGCTCTGATAGATTTGGGGAGAGTTGGCTACAGTTTCTCTACGTAGAGAATGATTTCTGAATAGCCAACTGGTGTCTGAAGAGCTAATCGTGTCTACAGATGCGATTATCACTTACCATGTATGTGGTCCTTGTTGGGGATGACCACTGAGGAGCCTTTGTGCTGTGTGGCTCACGGTGGCAGAGAGGATATCACGACTAATCCAGAGTGGAGTGTGCAAGTGCTGAAAGAGAGAGGACAAAGCAAACCTAACCTAAGGGCAAGGTTAGGTCCCTTCGAACATCAAAACCTCACGATGCTGATGTTCTTTAGAGACCCAGCATTAGTCTGTGATATCCTTATGAAGTCATGGAGTTGAGAGGCCTCGGAGGTGTCAGAATCATTCCAGATGTGTGGACTTCCTGGCTTCCTAGGGGACTGGACGCAGCCCACTCAGTGCCCGTCCCACATCCGTGTGGTTTGGGGGATTGGGACAGAAAGCTCATGGCAGTGAGAAGCTGTGCAACATTCAGTCGGCATGACAATGTATAAGTGACTCCTCCTGTCCCCGCAAACGCACCTAGAGGGCGGGCTTTCATCCAGCTATGGCTTTCAATGGTTACTTGTGGTTTTACAACATAAACATTTTTTGTAATATAGCTTATGTTAGCTCACGCCTATAATCCCAGCACTTTGGGAGGCCGAGGTGTGAAGAATGCTTGAGGTCAGGAGTTTGAGACCAGCCTAGGCAACATAGCTCCTGTCTCTTCATAGAGTAAAAAAGTTAAAAAAGTAAAGTAAAGTTAAAAAAAAAAAAAAAGCCAGGTGTGGTGGCACACATCTATAGTCCCAGCTACTCAGGAGGCTAAGGCAGAAGGATCGCTTGAGCCCAGGAGTTTGAGGCTGCTGTGAGATATGATCATGCCATTTCACTTCAGCCTGGGTGACAGAGTGAGACCCTGTTTCAAAGAAAATAACAACAACAAAATATATATATATGGACCTAGTGTGGAAAGTTTGAGAAGTGTTCTTTTCCATTCAAAAAGAGTAGTGAAATAAAGTAACTATTTGTTGCTGAATATCTAGCATGAGCACTTGTTTCTGCAAATTTTCTTGAAGCATAGTTTCCCTGTTTTCTCACTTATCCAGTAACTGAAATGGTTTCCTTAGACTTGCCCAAGAGGCTTCATACATAAGAGCCTAAGCTGAATATCGGATCTAGGCTTATGTTCATGGATGAGGTGGGATTCAAATTATGTAGGGAGGACATAATTAGAGATGTTTTGAATTAATTACAGAATCATAGAACTATGATTACGTTTGGACTGTTAGTTTCTAGCAACTGCTGGTTTAAATTTGGTATTTCCCAAAGTCAAAAATTGCTGTTAGTGTGATAGTAGCAGGAAATGTTTTCAGATGTTGTATTTTCTGAGTGTTGAGGCAGTTGATAGCTTAGGTCCTGAAGACCCTCTATTTCCGAGTGGCTTAAGAGGGAAAGGATTTGACACCAGCCTGAGAAAGAGCGACCCCCATCTCTACAAAAAATAGAAAAATTAGCTGGATGTGCGTGGTGTGCACCTGTAGTCCCAGCTACTCAGGAGGCTGAGGCAGGAGGATTGCTTGAGTCCAGGAGTTGGAGGTTGCAATGAGCCATGATGCCACTGCATTCTAGCCTAGGCTACAGAGCAAGATCCTGTCTCAAAAAAAGAAAAAGGAAGGGAAGGAAAGGAAAGAAAAAGAAACAGCTTCTTGAATAGATGAGTTCTAGGTGAGAGAGCATTACAGGAAGAGTATAGACTATGGATAGCTGCAGGCCCAGCTCAAATGCTCAGGTGTGTGAGGGGTTGGGATCCTTGTTTTGGGCAGTCTGTTGGGGGAGGGCTCCTGCCAGCCCCCTGGATGCCCCGACATCTGCACCCCTGTGGAGAGACCATGGTTGGCCCTCATCTGTCCAGAATTCTTACTTGACTCCGGACGCTCCTCCTGGGACGCAGCGGCTCCCTCACACTCAGGTCTAGCCTGGTATGCACGGACAGAGGCAGTGAATGCGGAACCCCCTCCCCACTTTGGTGTGCAGGGTCCTGGGCCCTGTTTGCTTGTGTTCCTGCAGACGCTCCCGTGGCCGCTGGGGAGGTCATGGGCGACAGCCATTGCCCTTGGCTGACCGCCCCTGCCTGTGTGGCACAGGGAAGGCACCTTTGAATGACGTGTCTTTGTCACCACGGTTCCTCCTGCTTCTGTCCACTTGACCCCTCACAGTCCTCCCTGCTGCTCACAGGAGGCTGTGTGCCTGGGAGGGGAGGAGGGTGCGGCTCCTGCCCCGCACTGCGTGGCTCTGCGGTGGCGCTTCACGCCTGGGGATGAGCTGCGTCTGTGCTGGCCCGTGGAAGGGGTTGGCACTGTGGTTTGCTTCCTGGGCCCAGGAAGGAGAAGACCGTGAGCCCTGAGCGTTGGTGGTGAGTTTGGGCTGGAGTCTGTAAGCCCACAGACGCTCCTGAAATCTGGGAGACAGACTGTCACCGGGAACTAAAAGTTCTGGCTTTTGCAGGGGTGGGTCTGTTTGTGGTTCGGCCGTCCCGTGGTGGGTCCAGGAGCTGCCACCCGTGTTTTCACTACGGCACGTGGTAGCCAGGGCTGGAGCAGGGGAGCCACAGCTGGCTTTCCAGCGCTGTTGGGATCAGAATTCATTTGGGTCTCTCTGTTCTGATTCCCCTAGCAATTAGAGTCCACGTTTGGGTCTACACCCCTGGCATTGGCCAGCTTTTTCTTGGTCCACCATGAGTCTGTGCTCACAAATGGAGGCGCTTACTTCTGAGCACAAGCTCTAGGAAAGGATCCCAAGCTCTTAGGAGCGCTGAGTCCTTGCGGGTTGGTTGGCTTTTCCCTCTTTGGCATGAACAGAGGCTCTGCTGTGCTGGGGCTCCATCTCTGAGCTTGACCTGTCCAGTGTGTCTCCCCCATGCACCAGCTTCCCTGGAGATGTAAGGAGGGTGAAGCAACCCCCCCCCCCCAGTGAGGACGGGGTGGGGACACCTGGGCTGGCAGTCTGGCATGCTCGGGAGCATGGCCCATGGTCAGCAGCCTGCCCATCGTAAGGGGACTGGGTCAGGAGTCCATATAGTCCTTTGGTACCATCCCTGCCCCTAATCCTGCAAGAGGCACAGGCTGCCTTGAAGACAGACCTGCCCAGGGGTTGGAGCTCTGGCCACAGGAGGAGGGACAGGTCTGGTAAGGCTTAGGCGGCCCTGGGCCCAGGCTGTGGGATGGGTGCGAGGACGGCTCTGAATAAGCTCCTTGCCTTTCCCAGGAGCACCTTCTGCTCCATCATCGCTCAGCTCACGGAGGAGACCCAGCCGCTGTTCGAGACCACGCTCAAGTCCCGGGCTGTGTCCGAGGACAGCGACGTCAGGTTCACCTGCATCGTCACAGGTAATGAGGCTGTCCGCATGCTCCGCGCCAGGGCCTCTGCGCAGAGCAGGGTCCGCGGGGGCCGTGGGGACAGGCGTGGCGGGGCCGTGGGCTGTGCGTATAAAGCTGCAAGCTGACGTTTGCTTTCTCAGCCTTCCCTGGAGCTTACCCTCCCTGCGTGGGCTGTTGTGCCTGGCTCCTCCCCCTCTGGAGCCGGGGCCCTGCTGTCCTCCTTCCAATCCCGTCCTCAGTGACATTTCCTCGCCCTCAGGCTTACAGACATGACTGCCCAATCTTAGCTCAATTGAAGGAGATCTTTGAGGCCATCTCCCCGAATGTCCCCATTTTACAGTTGAGGCTCAGTGGCAGAGAGGCAGCGACACGCAGCCGTTACAGACCCTGGAGGCAGGATGCCTGGCTCGCAGTCCTGTGTCGTTCCCTTTCCAGTTATTATGCTGAGCAGGTGACTTGACCTCCCAGCTGCCTCATCTGTAAAGTGGGGATAATAACGGCACACACATGTAGGGCTGTGAGAGACTGAGTGAGTTGATACCTGCAAAGCATTTGGAATAGTACCTGGCACGCAGTAAATGCCAGGTAAGTTAAGACTGGTATTATAGACCTTAAGACTGGTATTATTTGCATTGCACTGAGCTCCGTGGTGGAATTTGAAGCAACAGACTGGCAAGCGTGATACTCCTTGGAAGGGGAGGGAGGATGGGGGTGGCAGTGCCAGGAAGCTGCTCCAGGCACCGCCCCTCCCCCAGACCACCCAGCCCAGTCCCCCTTGCACTGGCCTGACCTACCTCAGGGTCTGCAGGACCCACCCACCAAGGGGCACCTACCCCTCCCAGCTGTGCAGACACCAGTTCAACGGTGCCAGGTCCAGGCGTCCTCTGAGCGCCTGTCTTTTCTAAATCAAGGTGGTTTCCAGCTGCGACAGTTCCCCAATTCTGCGGGATTTGTCTTCCCCAGCCAAGAAACGGCTCCTCTGGGATGGGGTTCCCATGGGCAGGTCTCACCCTTCCCCAGAGCCCTCTGAGCTCCAGGCTGAGACCACTCTGCTCCAAGGGCCCAGAGACAGGCCTGCATCCCTTATCTTTGTACTGCCGAGGCGTGTTCCCATTGTCATTGGAGTCTTACAAAACCTGTGAAGTAAGTGCTATTTTTAGTCGGATTTTACAGAGGAGGAAACTGCAAGAGGCTAGACGACTTTCCAGCGTCCACAAAACTGGGGCGGAGGAGACATCGCTTCTCTCTCTGCAGCGTCCGTCCGTGGCTGTGGCCCATGCCCGTGTCTCCCGCGTGTCTGTGGCCCTGAGAGCTGCCTAGAGAAGCCCAGTCCTTTCACTACTTTAGGGTCTTGCAGATGCGATTTCTCTATTTAAAAGTCCCTTACCCCTTCTTTTTAAAGAAAATCACATTTTATCCTGCCAGATTAATATAGGTGCACAGTTTAAGACTTCAAATGCTGCTAAAAGGCGTATATCAAAACACGGCAGTTCACGCCTCCCAATTCGTCTTCCCAGAAGCAGCTGTTCCCAGCTGTTAGCTGTCCCTTCTGGCCGGTCTACATTTTCATTGAGGCAAGTGATCCTCCTGCCTCAATCTCCCAAAGTGCTAGGATTACAGGTGTGAACCGCCATGCGTGGCCTTGGTAGCGTTCTAGAAAGAGTACACAAGACGTAAATGTTGGACTGCTTGTGTCTGAAAATATCTTTAGATGGAGAGCTTATCTGGGTATAGAATTTTAAGTTGAAAATCATTTTCCCTAGGAATTTTAAAGATACTGCTCCTGTGTCTTCTTGCTTCCAATGTTGCTGTTTATAGTGGGAAGACAGTTTGATCCTAATTCTTTGCATGTGACCAGTTTTTCTCCTGGAAGCTTGTAAGAGTGTTCTGATATTTCAGAATGACGTATTTTGATATGGGTCTCTTCATCCTGGGACGTGCTTAAATGCTTTTAGTTGGAAACTGAGAGCCTTTAGTTCTGGGAAATTTGGGACTATTTTGATGTTGATTTTATCCTTCTGTTTTCTTTGTTCTCAATTTATGAACTCCTGTTTGGACATCTGTTCCCTGGGACTTGTTCCCTCATTTCCTTTTTTTTTTTTTTTGAGACAGAGTCTCACTCTGTTGCCCTGGTTAGAGTGCCATGGCATCAGCCTAGCTCACAGCAACCTCAAACTCCTGGGCTCAAGCAATCCTTCTGCTTCAGCCTCCCAAGTAGCGGGGACTACAGGCATGCGGCACATTGCCCAGCTAATTTTTCTATATATTTTTAGTTGGCCAATTAATTTCTTTCTATTTTTAGTAGAGACGAGGTTTCACTCTTGCTCAGGCTGGTTTGGAACTCCTGACCTCGAGCAATCTTCTCGCCTTGGCCTCCCAGAGTGCTAGGATTACAGGCATGAGCCACCATGCCTAGCCTGTTCCCTCATTTTCTTATCCTTTCTTCCCCTTTCATTTATCTGTCTTTTTGCTCTACTTTCCAGGCAATTTCCTCAGTTTTATCTTAAAGCTCTTCTATTGAATTTTTAATTTCTAAGAGTTTTTTTTTTAATCCTTTTCTGTAGCATCCTCTTTTCTTCTGTTAGCTCTCTGAGACTATTAATCATAGTTTTAAAAAGTTTCCTTTTCTCTGCATAGTGTTTCTTTCTACTTGCTTCTGTTTAATTTTATTTTGTCCTTCGTCTTCTATTATGGGCTCAGATATCTAGGAATCTTTGGCTGTCAGGTAATGATTAAGAGTAGGAGACGAGCTGGGCACAGTGGTGCGCGCCTGTAGTCCCAGCTGTTCAGGAGGCTGACGCAGGGGGATCGCTTGAGCCCAGAGGTTCAGGGCTGTAGGGAGCTATTGATGACGCCACCGCACACCAGCCTGGGCAACAGAGTGAGACCCCATCTCTAAAAAAAGAAAGAAAGGGTGGGAGACTAAAAAGTGATTGGAAGTTCTGAACAAGCAGGAGGGGCCTGAAAACCTAGATCCTGGCTGTAGGGAAGTCCCTGTTGGGAACTGCCAAGTAAGTTTTTTCAGTTCCTTCCTCTCGTGCAAACTAGATTCCCTGTAAAAGGTTTCCTGGCAGTTATGCAAATTAGAGGGCTGGGTGGTGCTCTTAGCACGAGGCATTTATTTTTAATATGTGACCATTACACTTTTCTGTTTTTCATAGGATAGTCATGGCCTCGGTTCTGCTGGTTTACCCTCAGGGCAAACTCTACATTTCCAAATGATAACCTTGCCCTCTGTGGCGGGAAAGGGGTGGGCACCCAGGCGTACTGAGTGTGTGAAGGATTCCAGAGATTTTTTTTTTTTTTTTTGAGACAGAGTCTCGCTCTATTGCCTGGGTAGAGTGCCATGGTGTCAGTCTAGCTCACAGCAATCTCAAACTCCTGGGCTCAAGTGAGCCTTCTGCCTCAGCCTCCCGAGTAGCTGGGACTACAGGTATGCGCCACCATCCCCGGCTAATTTTTTTCTACATATTTTTAGGTGGCCAATTAATTTCTTCTATTTTTAGTAGAGACGAGATCTCGCTCTTGTTCAGGCTGGTCTTGAACTCCTGACCTTGAGCGATCCTCCCGCCTCGGCCTCCCAGACTGCTAGGATTACAGTCGTGAGCCACCACGCCTGGCCGAGATCTACTTTTTGAGTACCTTTTAACCTTTCCTCCTTCCTCTTTGCCCCCAGTTCCAGAAGTGCTTGGCTGTCAGCACTTACGCCCTGTGGGGATTTTCTGGTGTTAAGAGGGTAGTTCTCGGTTTTCCCCACCATGAGTATAAGGTGTAGCTGTCTTGCGTCTGCTAAATCAGTTTGCACGTGTCCATCTGCTTTCCAACCTTCTAAATTTTGTTGCTTCTGTTGCTCTTCTTGCCTGTACTCCCCAACCTTATGTAAGTTTTGATAAAAAAAATCTGTTTAGTGTAGTTGTTTTGGGGAAGGGCACGAAAATAATTGGTGTGTTCATTCTGCCTTTTTACCCAGAGGGGTACTTCTCTGCCTGGCACATTCCTTCTTTGAGGGGCTCACCCTCTGGGCGGGCCTCTCCGGCATTTCCAGGAGAGCTCTTCTTCCATCCCCCAGGTCACAGTTTGTTCACACGTCTCTCTTTCCAACAGGAACATGACATCTGTAAGGACAGGGCACACCTGACACACCGTGCCTCTCTAGAGCTGGCACAAACAAAGTGTGCATACTTGCCAGATGACCACAGCGAACCCTGACTGGGCTGATGACAAAATCGGCGTCTTTTCCACTCTCCACGTTGCCTGCTCGTTTTGGCTGCAGCTTTGGTGCCCTGGTAGCAGCAGCTGCCGTGGGGACCTGGGGCCAGTTGAGAGGTGCAGGTACTGGGTGTGGCTCTCCTCTCTTTCCTCCTTCCGTTCTGTCCCTCGTAGCCGTGGGCTCTGAGAGCGACGTGGAGATGCCAGGCAACAGTCCGGCTTATAGAAGCTTGGGGTATTTTATTGAATATTCCCAGTGTAAGTATGGAGTAAGATTTTCCCTGTTTCCAGCCCAATCCAAAAGAGCAACCTTTTACCTCAGGACGACCAGCCAGGGCCAAGGTCTTCTCAGGAGCACAATGCTAAGATCAGAAACGCAATCCGTTGAGTGTGTAAGGTTTCCAGGGTTCCTCCTATCTCTAACATCCATGCCGTGGTCCGTTGTCGTACCTTACCCTTTCCTCCCCTCTCCTCAACCTCACATGCATCCAGAGTCTCAGGTTACCTGAGTATTATGTGGTAGATTAGGAAGGAGGTCTCTATGATTACCATAGTACAACACAAACAAGCCTTTTCCTATTAGCGAGGGGAAAATGGAAGCTGTAGGAGAAGGGAAAGGGGAGGGAAGGGTTAGAAATTAGGTCTCCCCAGTCTGAAGAGGTGCGTGGTGGATGGATCTCTGGCTGAGACTGGCTCTTCTGCTCCTGGCTCTCTCTGTAGAGATGGAGTGACCACAAGTGCCTCTCCTCTTCCCCTCCGCCCCCCTCCCTGCCAGTAGCATTTCCTAAACAAGGCTGGGATGAGTCAGCCCAGCAGGGCCCTGCCAGGCATAGGTGATGTTTTCCTGGTGGTCAGGACCTAGTCCAGGTGGGGGAGAGCCACCTGTGCTGGCGCCCCTGCTGGCTGACCTGGGAGGGATGCCCTTGGGGCCTGGTGAAGGGGGTAGCTCTGGGGGTCCTTCCACTCAGAGCAGGCACATGGGGAGACAGGGGCCTCGGCTGGGCCTTCTGGCTCCCGTCTCCCCCAGGGACCCCCCTGGCTGAAGTGCTGCCATCGTCACTGAGGCGGCCTGTCTCTGTCCAGCATGGTGGCTTCTCTCCCTCACTCTCCTGGACCCAGCTGTAGATTCTGTGTGTGTGCATGTGTGTGTGAATATGTTGTAGATTCTGTGTGTGCGTGCATATGGTATAGATTCTGTGTTGAGGTGTGTGCATGTGTTGTAGATTCTGGTTGAGGGGTGTGTGTGTGTGTGCATATCTTGTAGATTTTGTGTTGAGGGGTGTGTGTGTGCATATGTTGTAGATTCTGTGTTGGTGTGTGTGTGTGCGCATATGTTGTAGATTCTGTGTTGGGGTGTGTGTGTGCATATGTTGTAGATTCTGTGTTGAGATGTGTGTGTGCGTGTGTGCATATGTTGTAGATTCTGTGTTGAGGTGTGCGTGTGTGCATATGTTGTAGATTCTGTGTTGAGGTGTGTGTGTGTGTGCATATGTTGTAGATTCTATGTTGAGGTGTGTACATGTGTGTATATGTTGTAGATTCTGTGTTGAGGAGTGTATGTGTGCATATGTTGTAGATTCTGTGTTGAGGAGTGTGTGTGCATATGTTGTAGATCCTGTGTTGAGGTGTGTGTGTGCATATGTTGTAGATTCTATGTTGAGGTATGTACATGTGTGCATATGTTGTAGGTTCTGTGTTGAGGTGTGTGCATATGTTGTAGACTCTGATTAAGGTGTGTGTGTGTCTGTGTGTGCATATGGTATAGATTCTGTGTTGAGGTGTGTGTGTGCGTGCATATGTTGCAGATTCTGTGTTGAGGTGTGTGTGTGCGTGCATATGTTGTAGATTCTGTGTTGGGGTGTATGTGTGTGCATATGGTATAGATTCTGTGTTGAGGTGTGTTCGTGTGTGCATCTGTTGTAGGTTCTGTGTTGAGGTATGTGCAAGTGTGTATGTGTGTATGGGAGGAGGAAGCACCAGCAGTAGGCAGGTTGGACAAAGGGACTGAAGCTTGAGACAGAACTATGTTTCTGAAGAAATTCTTTTAAGAGAAATAAGCCTAATATAATGACTACTGGTAGCAAAAGCTCATATATTAGTCCTGATTCCCCAGTAGAAGGAATACTAGAAAAAGGAAAAGGAGACCTGAGGTTTTGCCATGTGCCAGCTGTGTGACCCTGGGTAACATACTTAGCTTCTCTGAGCCTCATTTTCCTTTTGCGTAAAATAGGGATGAAAACATCTGCCGTTTTATAGCTCTGGCTCTTCTACTTACTAGCTAGATAACTTTGGGCAGGAGCCTTAATTTCATGAGCCTGGATTTCCTCTTCCTTAAATTGGAGATTAGTAACAGTATATTCCTCGTAGGATTTTTGTGAGGATCAAATGAGATAATACATGAAAAGTATTCAGCTCAGTGTCTGGCACATAGTAAGTCTTCATTAATGTTAGCAGTTGTTTGCGCAGGGTTGTTCTGAGGGTCAAATGAAATTCTATATTTGCACATTCTTTGGAAACTAAATTTCCATTCATTCTTCTTCATCTCTGAATCTGAGTGTCTGCAAGCTAGGAATGGTTGGGACTGCCAGTCTTGGTGCCGGGTTCTTGAGTCAGGGCTGCTGGCTGTGAAACAGAGGTCACAGGGTGTGAAGGGGCTGAGGGAAGGCCACAGGCTCAAGTACCGCTGTGGGCTTTCCCGGCCAGGGCCGAATGTGCGCGCACACGCCTGCCTCTGGGCACACACACGGGCATGCACATACATGTGTGCAGCTGGGAGCGGAGCGCCCAGACCCCTCCACCCCTCCTGCTTCTGTGTGTTTTAGGATACAGTTCACATTATTCAGGAAACAAGGCCATGTGTTCTTCCAAATAAATTTGCTTCCAATGTCCATTGTTGCTATGAAGGCCTAAGCTGTTGGGCTGGCCCTTACTGTGTGTAGAGGCACCAGAGGTGGCAGAGGGTGGCATGGAGGCTGAGGCCCTAGCCCTGGGGCTTCGAGGCCCTTTCACCATCTCCCTTCCCGCCCCTCCCCTGCCCTCTCCCCTGGACTCAGATGCCCCGGAGGCCGCAGCTGTGCTGGGCCAGTCATGGGGCAGGGAGGCTCTGAGCTGGGCCCTTGTAGGGATGAGATCACCCCACGGGATGGTGAGGACACCTGTGCTGGCCCTGGCCACACACACGGTGATGTAACCAGGGGCTTTAGCTCACAGTGGAAACATGGGGCTCGCTTTACAGTCAGGGCTGCCCAGAGTTTGTTCCTGGCTGACCCAGCTGCGGCCTCGCCTCCCTTGCTCCCGGCTCCTGTACACGGTCCCCCACGCGCCCTCTGCCTTCCTCCCTCCATCCCGGGCTGCTGTGGTGGTTCCTCTGTCAGCACGTACCTCCCGCCCGCCCCTGCCTGTTCGCTCATGCCCCTGCTGGCTCGTGCGCTCGCTTGTCCAGCAGAGCTTTGTTAAGTAACTACTGTGTGCAGGCACTGTCGTAGGTGGGGGAGGTAGCAGGGACCACAGGGACCTCAGTCTAGCAGGAGAGACAGACAAGGACAAGTCAGTGGTGGCATCGTGACTGGTGCCGTGCAGGGGAAGTGCAGGTGACGTTAACGCTCAGGGGAGAGGAGGAGACGAAAGTACTGAGCCCACTCTTTATGAGATGCTGCTCATCCTTCAAGGGAGCTTCAAGAGCCACCACCACAAAAGCCTTCCCCGAGTCCCCAGCCAGAGGTGACTGCTCCCTTTTCCACAAGCCCGAGCACTTAGCACATGGCTTCATTTATTCATCTATAAATATTTAATGAGTGTTGATTCCATACCAGACGCTATTCTAGGAACTGGGGACACAGCACTGAACAACACAGATAAGTCCCTGCTGTCATGGAGCGGATATATTTGTCTTGGAAAGGGGGGACATGAACCAGCAAACTCCTAGCGTATAAGATGTCAGGCAGCAGTGCGTGCTATGAAGAAAAATAAACACAGTGAGAGGGATAAGAAGTGCCGGGGAGGGAGAGTTGCTGTTTGACACGGGGTGGCAGGGAAGGCCTCTCTGAGGAGGGAACATGCCAGTGGAGACCCGTGGGAATTGAGACGTGGCCGGCAGGGACACGTGGCTGGGGTGCAGCGAGCAAGGCGGAGGGTGGTGGGAGGTGAGGCCGGCACAGTCTCGGGGCCTGGGTGATGTGGGAGCTACTGGGGTGCTTTGAGCAGAGCAGCACCAGGCCTGACTTTCTTGTTAAAGGATCACTGTCCCCTAAGGTGAGAATGGATGGGAGCAGTGAGGTCGGTGAGGAGGTCATTACAGAAATCAAGGTGACAGGATGTGGACCAGGCAGGGGGTGGGGAATGGCAAGAGGTGATCGGATTCAGGATACTTGTGAAGGGAGAGCCGCCGGGATGTCTGGTGGAGTGGAGGTGAGACAGGAGGAACACGGGATTGCCCCCGGGTTTGGCCCTAGCCAGATGAAGCTGCCATCTACTGAGACTGGTGGGAATTGGTTGGAAAGGGGAATAGGAGTTTGGCTTGGGGCATGGTACGTTTGGGACCTCTCAGACCTTCCGGTGGAAGTGCCAGGTCTGCCAGCAGCAGTGACAAGCTGGGGTTCGGGGAGGGGTCTAGGAGGAGATAGAAATTCAGGAGTCATGAGCGTGCAGATATGTAAAAGCCACAAGACAGGAGCAGGTCCCGCATGCTGTGAGTATAAACAGAGGATGGAGAATGGTTCTGAGGCCGAGCCTGGGGCAGGTTCGGGGGGTTTGGGGGGACAGATGAAAGAGCGAGCGCAGCAAAAGTGGCCAGGGGTGTCCCAGGCGCAGGTGAGGTGAAGGTTTCAGGAGGTGGGGTCAGCGCTGCTGATGGATGGGGCAGGCGAGGCAACAGGACTGGCCGCTGGACTTGGCGACGTGCAAGTCGTGGGGGGCCTCGACAGGCAGTTCTGACTCAGTGGTGAGTCCAAAGCCCGACTGGAGAAGGGATAGTGAGGACAGCGAGTGCAGACAGCTTTTTCAAAGAATTTTTCTGTAAAGGAAAGAGCAGGGAAATGAGGACAGGAGCTAGAGGAGGATGTGGGGTCAAGGGAAGTTTCTTTTATAAAAGGAAGGCAGTACGTCAGCCTTGATTGCTGCTGGGAAAGCTGTGGCAGAGAGGAAGAGTTTTCCCCTGCAGGGAGAGCAGGAATGATTGCTGGAGCAATGTACTCAACTGGTCAAGAGGAGAGGGTACGTGGCGAGGGGCGGCTCTGGACAGGAGTGTGGGTTAGCCGTAGACAGAAGGGAAGGCAGATGCCGGGTGTGGGGCTACCTCGGGTGGGTACATGGCTCCTCGTTTCTACTGTAGAAATTCCCTGGGAGCAGAGACTCTGACTTATGTGCTTCTGTGTCCTCATAACCCTAGCTTGGCAGTCAGCAGGTCCTTAATGTATATATTTGAGTGAATGTATGTTAGGAGTCTTTGATTTCTGACAAGTAATGCACATCAGTTGGAGTCAGCTTAGGAAATGCGGCAGAGCTGGGCGTGGTGGTGCACACCTATAGTCCCAGCCACTCGGGAGGCTGAGGCAGGAGGATCGCTTGAGCTCAGGAGCTCAAGGTTGCAGTGAGCTAGGATCCTGCCACTGCACTCCAGCCTGGGTGACAAAGTGAGACCCCATCTCTAAAAAAAATTTTTTTTTAAGTTGTGGAAGAAACAAAGCAGAATTCATTGGTAAGGCTAGAGGGCCTTCTGTGGAATTGACAAGAGGAGTGTAGAAGTGCCCAGGCAAGGAACGGGGCCAGTATTTGGAAGCATGCTGGGACTCTCTGTCTCTCGATTCTTACTCTATCCTGAGCTCCGCTTCATTTTTCTGTCTCTCCGTTGGCCGGCTTTGCTTGCTTCTCAGTCCCTGTGCAGAACGTGGCTGCCCTACCCTTTCAAAGTTAAATTTCCAGACACAATGGTAGGCTGTCTCTAGGTGCTAATTCCCAAATCCTAGGTCATGGATTAGATTAGCTGCTTTGGTGTCCATTCCTGGACCCATCAGCTGTGGCCGGGGACATGTGACTAACAGTTGGAAGCTCTTCCTCATGGGTGGCCTGGGGGTCCCCAGAGAAGAAGGGCTGGACAGACGCCTCAGCCGGTCTCACTACGGTGACCAGGTGGACAGGTAGGTGTGGATGGCTGGGTGGATATGGAGAAGGGGTGAATGAATGAATGAATGAATGGGTGGACAGATGGATGTTTTCAGCAATGTTTACAAATAATGCTAACAGCTCAGGAACTCAGACTGAGAGGAGGAGGGCTCTTGGCAGCATTGCTGGTGGCAGGTGAGGGAGACCTCTGAGGACAGAGCCGTTAGCACGGCTCAGGGTGTAGAATCGGCCACTGCAGAAGGAAGCTCGTTACTACTGGCTAGAGATTGCTGGAAACTCCTGGTTTCCCTTCCTTCTAGGAAGCTAGGAAGTTTCTCCTCCATATTTTCTTCCCAGCTGCTGAAGCAGAATCGTTTTCAGTCTTGACAGGGACCAGCTTCTAAAAATAAGCTGAGACATACAGTGGCCCTGTTGTCACCAAGCCTGGGGCAATTGGTCCTGTCCAGTCTCTTCAGGTGGTTTGGGGAAGCCATGGCCTGCTCTCCTACCCTCCCACTATTTTGGGACTGGCCTTTCTGCAACCCAATCTCCTGTTTCCTTCTCAGGATACCCGGAACCAGAGGTGACCTGGTACAAGGATGACATAGAGCTGGACCGCTACTGTGGCTTGCCAAAATATGAGATCACTCATCAGGGCAACCGCCACACACTGCAGCTGTACAGGTGAGGGCAGGGACCCTGCCTGGGAAAGCGGGTTGGCGGGATGGAGGTGCCCAGGCGCCGTGTTGGGGTGGAGGGCAGGGTTCCAGTGCTGAGTTGGGCCTCCTGGTGAAGCACATCTGCATGCCAGAGTCTGGGATCTCCTAAGGCCAGGGTGGGAGTATTTCTGACAGTCGGAGAGCTGAGTGCAACCAGAGGAGGTCCTGACCCACAGAAACATTTTCCATGAGGTCAGCGGCCAAAAAAAGCAACTGTGTCACCATTACTTCACAAGGGGCTGTGCTGGTCACCTGCTTCTGAAGGGCGCTCTCCTGGGCCCCACGTCTAATCCCTCCTGGGACAGTGTGACCTTGGCCAGCTGCACCCTCTTGCGAGCCTCAGTTTCCTCAACTGTAATGGAGGGTGTTGCATGTGGTGACAACTGAGGTGGGCGTGGCACCCAGTAGGACTTGCTGAGCGGGGAGCGGGGACCCTCGGCGCCCCGCCGGGTCGGGTGGCACCTCACGCTCCTACCTCTAGGTGTCGAGAAGAAGACGCCGCCATCTACCAGGCCTCGGCCCGGAACACCAAGGGCATCGTGTCCTGCTCGGGCGTCCTGGAGGTGGGCACCATGACCGAGTACAAGATCCACCAGCGCTGGTTCGCCAAGCTGAAGCGCAAGGCGGCGGCGAAGCTGCGCGAGATCGAGCAGAGCTGGAAGCACGAGCGCGAGGCGGCGGGGGAGGCGGACGCGCTGCGCAAGCTCAGCCCCGACCGCTTCCAGCGCAAGCGCAGGCTGAGCGGGGCCGAGGCGCCCGCGCCCTCGGGGCCGGCCCGGGAGGCCGAGGCGGGCGCCCCGGCGGCGCGGCCGGAGGGAGAGGCCGAGGCCGCGCCGCGCTCGGGGCTGGGCCTCATCCACGGCTTTGCGCCCGGAGAGGCGACGACCAATGGCGAGGCGACGACCAATGGCGAGGCGGCCCCCGAAAACGGGGAGGACGGCGAGCGTGGCTTGCTGTCGTACCTCTGCGACGCCATGGAGCGCGGGCCTCAGCGAGCCCCCAGGAAGGAGTCGGGGGCCAAGAAGAAAAAGAAGGATGAAGAACCTAAGCAAGGTCCGCGGAAGCCGGAGTTAGAGCAGGCCGCCCGAAGCCACCGTCCTGCGGAAACCCGTGTCCCCAGTTCAGACCAGCCTGACTCCTGCGCGACGCCGCCGGGGCCCGTGGGTGGGGAGCAGGCCCAGCGCCAGGCCGGAGGCAGGGCCGCTCGGGCGCCTGCGCCCCCTGGGACAGGTAGTGCCAGCAAGCCAGCCTCTGCCGTGGGCTCCCAGGACAAGGCCCCCGGCCCAGGCCCAGCCCCGGAGGGGCGTTTCTCCCTGAAGGACTTGTATGAGGAGAGCACCCGCGCGGTCAGGCCGCAGGGGGACGCACCCCAGCCCCCGGGTGTCAGGGCAGCTGGCGAGGTCCCCTCAGGGAAGGCGCCCAGCAAGGCTAGAGGTGAGGGGGCGCCCGCTGCTCCCGGCCAGCCCGCCCCCGCCGCGGCCCCGCAGCCCGCCAGGCCTTTCAACAGGAAGAGGTTTGCTCCCCCGCAGCCCAGAGGGGAGCCCGCCGCCGCCGACGGCAAGCCCGCGTCTGCCCCGGGCCACGCTCCAGAGCGCGAGGCCCAGAGCTCAGGGAAGCCGCCGCCTCAGGCCTCTGCCCAGGTGCCGACACCTCCTGCCCGGCGGAGACACAGCACCCGCGACAGCCCCTTGCAGGGGCGGGCAGGCCACCGGACTCCGGGAGAGGTACGTGCGGGTGCCCGGAGGCTGCTCTGGGCACTGACCTCATGGAAACTCTTGCCGCAAGGGCTCGGCAGCCGGTGAACAGCGGGCTATTTATAGCAGGGGTGGGGAGGGGATGGGGTGCCAGGAGCCTGGGACCACAGGCATGGCCCTCATCCCAGCCGCCCTGCAGGTGCCAGGCATGCGGCAGCACAGCCTGACCGTGACCCTCTCTTCTGAGAGGGTGGGAGTTCATGGCCAAGGGGACTGTGCCCAGAGGGAGGTGGAGGAAGATGACGTTCCCAGGGGCCGGAGGGGCCAGTGGAGAGTGTTCTGGCTGTGCCGAGGCCGGTGTTTTTTGCCCAAGACTGAGGAGCAGCAGTGTGCTGTGGTGTACAGTGGCTGTCAACATGGGTGCTCATTAGAAGATTCTTCAAAGTACTGTCTAGGAAATGCTAGTTAAATCCCTGTTTAAGGTTTTAGAGTCTGATTATACCTATATGCGAATCTGACTACCCTCGACATGGTGTGATCTTGGGCAAGTTGTAAAATTGGAATACTACTACTACTGCTTACTTCACAGGGCTGTCGTA
The DNA here is from genome assembly GCA_008750895.1 of Mirza zaza. Classification (NCBI taxonomy): domain Eukaryota; kingdom Metazoa; phylum Chordata; class Mammalia; order Primates; family Cheirogaleidae; genus Mirza; species Mirza zaza. Next base: position 122,157 of record VSMD01105597.1, read on the forward strand.
AGCTTTGGGGTGCTTAGCACAGGGTCTGTGCCCACTGAAAAGTAAATAAATGGCAGGTGGGCCGGGTGCGTAGCTCATTCCCATAATTCTAGCACTCTGGGAGGCTGAGGCAGGAAGATCGCTTGAGGCCAGGAATTTGAGACCAGCCTGAGCAAGAGTGAGACCCCATTTCTACAAAAAAAAGTAGAAAATTTAGCCAGGCATTGTGGCACACACCTGTAGTCCCAGCTTCTTGGGAGGCTGAGGCAGGAGGATTGCTTGAGCCCAGGAGTTTGAGGTTGCAGTGAACTGTAATGAAGCCACTGCACTTCTACCCTGTCTTAAAAAAAAAAAAAAATGCAGTTGGTGTAAGATACACTGTGGTGGGAGACAGAGGCAAAGGGTTCACCTGGGAGCAGGAGCGCTATCATTTTCTGGGGAGCAGGTAGCCAACAGAGAAAAGATGATGTTTTATGTGGAGACAAGGGTAGTGGGGTGTCCACTCATCAAAGAAAGAGGTAGACAGGTGACAGCATAGGAAACGGAGGAGCGGGATTGAGAGGATTGATGGGGAGGGGACAGTTGTCTCTTTTGTTCATTGTTTCTTGTTTCCAGTCAGAGAGGGCAATATTTCATAGGGGTTTAGGGAAACAGCGTTTCATAGCTAGAAATAAGTATTTCTCATGAGTGGTAGAAGGCAAAAGCGTTTCAAAAGTGGGGGTGGAGTGGATAAAATAGATGGGACATACTTATACTAAGAAATTACTGGTCGTTTATCTGAAATTCCAATTTAACTAGGAGTCCAGTATTTCTTTTTACTAAATCTGGTAACCCTAAGTGGAGACAGCCCCTGGTCTGGGTGGGAACTGAGATGAGACCGTTTTCTAGGACAGAGGCTGCAGGAGCCCTGGGTCCTGGTGTGGAGGCCAGCGGGAGGTGGGTGGGGGGCGGGAGGAGCAGCAGAGAGCAGCGTTTCGCAGGGGTGGGGCACAGGACACGTGGTTTCTTGGAACAGTGAAGGGAAACACACGAGGGACGCGCTGATACAGCACCTCATGGAGGGCAAAGGAGAAAAGATGCTTTGTGGGGAGCAGGGAGGGGAAGAGGGAGAGACCAGTGTCGAGGGTGACCATGGGACGTGGTTTTAGTTCAGAGGGTGCTGAGGGCAGACCGTGGGAAGTGGTTGTGAGAGCTGTGGAGTGGAGCAAACCGCAGGGACCTCAAACCAGGCTCTGGAATCTGTTCATGACTCTTGCCCGCCTTGTGCATGGTCTCGGTGATTTCAGCCACTGGTGCGATGAGTCCACTGTGGCCCAAGGAAGGCCTGGTAGGGCTGTTCCCCGAGCCCACCAGCCCACAGGCCCGACTGCAGGGGCTCTGGGAAGAGATGGCCTCCGAGGCCCCAGGGAGCTCACTGGGGAAGTGCCTAGGCTGGCTGCCAAGTCTGGGTGCAGATCTGGCTTCTCCACCTCCAGGGGTGGGGAGCGCCACACCAGGACGGCAGTGTCCACCTGGCAGGGCCAGAGGGGGACGTGCCAGCCCCCCACGCCCCTTCCTTACTTCCAAAAGGTGGGGGGTGGTCAGGCAGTGCGGGCACCTGAGAGGTTGCCTGTGGTGGTTCTGCTGCTTCTGCAGAAACTTCGTGTGGTTTTTTTTTATTTTTCTAAACTTTAAAAAATTGTGAGATGTATCATACATGTGAAAAATGTGTGTATGTTTTTAAGCTGTACCTTTTCAGTGGATGAATTTGATCGTTTTTTCATATTCTTGTCCTACCAACTCTTTCTGGAAATAAGTTATTTTTCTGATTATAAAAGAAACAAATGGTCCTAGTAGAAATATGGAGGAAACCCTGTAAATTTGAAGGAGAAAGTAAAAATTCACCTTCAGTCTACCATCCAGAGGTAACCATTGTCCAAGTGTTGATGGGACATCTTGGTGTATCTACCAATCTTTTTTATATGCATATTTAGTTTGTTTTTATTGTTTTAAAAATTTAGTTTGTACTGTTACTCGATTCAGTTTTATGTCCTGCTTTCTTTAGTTCTCATTATTTCATGAGTATTTCCCAATGGTTTCTAAGAATTGTTTGAAAAATTTCATTTTAATGGCTACATAAGATGCCACAGTATGAATATTTGAACGATTTTTTCCATAGTATTTATGCTTTCCTTCTCTGTTCTTTTTTTTATTTTACCTGAAAAGCTGCTAGTTTCTATCCTTCCCCATTCTAAATTAAGTATTAATCTGTGTTTTTTTTTCCAATTTTTATTGTTTGCTTTCATCTGACTTTTAAATTAATCTGGAATTAATTTGTGTATATAATACAGCATCAGTCTCTGCCTTGATTTTAGACTGATAAATAGGTAATTTTCCCCAACATGATTTGTAGACAATTCAATCCTTATGTATTACTTTGTCATTCTTTCTTTATAAACTAATTTTTATAAATACTAGAGCCTATTTTAGTTCCTACATATGCATATATTTTAAGTTATTAATCTGTTGATTCTCACAAGATAATCTTGTTTTAATTTTTATAGCTTTGATTTCTGGCAGTTCTTACACAGCTTTTAAAATTTTTCTTAGCATTATTTATTCCTCTTGGAAAACTTTAGAATCATTGTTTGAAATGCTCTAAACTCCCAGATGCCATTTTTTTCTTTTTACTTTATATCTTTATGTGCACCATGTTTAAAAACTACATTTTAAACAAGTGATGAATTATTCATTTTTAAATTATTTATTTATTTACTTTTTGAGACAAAGTCTCACTCTGTTGACCTGCCTCGTGCCATGGCATCATCATAGTTCACTGCAACCTCAAACTCCTAGGCTCAAGCAATCCTCCTTCCTTGGCCTCCCGGAATGCTAGGATTACAGAAGTGAGCCCCTCTGCCTGGCCTTGATGAATTATTTTTAACAGGATCATAAAGTCTCTTAAATCCTTTCATGGATAACTAAAGGTGGATTTGCATTTTTTTTTGTTTTGAGACAGAGTCTTACTCTGTTGCCCCGGCTAGAATGCCGTGGCATCAGCCTAGCTCATAGCAATTCAAACTCCTGGGCTCAAGTGATCCTTCTGCCTCAGCCTCCCGAGTAGCTGGGACTACAGGCATGCATGCGTCACCATGCCTGGCTAATTTTTTCTATTTTTGGTAGACACGAAGTCTCAGTCTTGCTCAGGTTGGTCTGGAACTCCTGAGCTCAAAAGATCCGCCCACTGCGGCCTCCCAGAGTGCTAGGATATAGGCGTGAGCCACCGCGCCGGGCCCAGATTTGCATTTTAAATGCTTTTTTATTAATAGTGAAACTTGCTCTGTGTGTGTGTGTGTGTGTATATATACACACGTATTTTTAAATAGCTTTATTGAGGTATAATTTATGTACCACAAAATTCACCTATTTTAATTCAATGTAGGTAATTCAGAGTTGCACAACCATCTTCACAATCCAGTTTTAGAATATTTCCATCACCCTAGAAAGACCCCTGTTTCTTTTAGCAGTCAATCCCTGCTCCTGACCCTAGACCCAGACAACCACTAATCTTTCTGTCTCTGTGCTGTTGGTGTTTTGATTGGGATTGCATTAAGCAGAAGAACTAATAGGGAAAAACCAATCTCTTAATACTTAACTTCCTCATTTGGGAGCATGGTATTTATTTCCACAATTCGCATCATCTTTCTTATCTCTTTTTAAGTTCTGTCGTTGTCTTCTCATAGGCTCAGCATGTCTCTTGTTAGGGTTAGGTACTTGGAGAGTCTCTTCTTTTGGGATATGATGCCAGTACTCCCCTACTCTGTCTTGATTTTCTTTGATTTGTCTTTGATTTTCTTTCCTGGGAATAAGGGGTAACTCTGGAAGCTTGAGTTAGGCTTGGGTATGGATGAGGAGCAGATGCTAGAGCTGAGGCCTCTTGGGTTGTTAAGAATGTCCAGCGATCCTCCCCTCCAGCCCAGCCATGCCGTTCAGACAGCTCTTTACCTGGGCAGAAGCAATCTTGCCTAAAGGTGCCTGATAAGTGGAAACTGGCTCTCAGTGCACTCAGAGGTTGCTTTCTAGATCCTAACCTGGGATCTTTTCTGAGACTGCGTCAGATCTCTGGAGTTGAGGTATAGGAGTGTGGGGACATGGCAGAATGCCTCCTATGCCCGAATCCTCGGTGGGAACAGTGTAGGTATGGGAGAGCTCTGCTGAATGCTGTGGGACCTAAGAGTGTGTCTCCTTGAGAAACCCTGTAGGTCCTGAAGATGATCATACCAAGATGTGGGAACTCCTCTCGCACAATAAGGGCTCCTTGGTTTTCAGGTAACACGTGAATGTAAGTATCTTCTGAGAGCTGTTGAATGGATTGAGGGAGACGTGATCCTTGCCTTGAGGCATTATCTACTGAATTGAGGGGAACACTCTCACACAAGACAATGAATGATAACTGCAGTGAACTTCCAGAGAGGGAGGATGGTATGGTCTGGAGTCACCTAGATGCCTCTCTGGAAGGTATCTAGGAAGAGGCTAGACTGCTTGGGAGATGTAGAGGATTTATTGCTAGAAATGCCATATTAGAAAAATATGAATATAATTTTTTTAAATATGGAAGGATGCCCATAATATTCCTAGATAGAAATTAGATGTATGAAAGATAAGGGAAGACATTCTGGGGAGGATGACTAGCATGATGGAAAGGTGTAAGGTGGCAGGCTAGACAGGGAGTGTAAAACCAGCCTGTCTTAACTTTAATGCCTAAGTGCATCAAAAGCTTCTCAAGGCCGGGCGCGGTGGCTCACACCTGTAATCCTAGCACTCTGGGAGGCCGAGGCGGGCGAATTGCTTGAGGTCAGGAGTTCGAAACCAGCCTGAGCAAGAGCGAGACCCTGTCTCTACTATAAATAGAAAGAAATTAATTGGCCAACTAATATATATAGAAAAAATTAGCCGGGCATGGTGGGTGCATGCCTGTAGTCCCAGCTACTCGGGAGGCTGAAGCAGGAGGATCGCTTGAGCCCAGGAGTTTGAGGTTGCTGTGAGCGAGGCTGACGCCACGGCACTCACTCTAGCCTGGGCAACAAAGCGAGACTCTGTCTCAAAAAAAAAAAAAAAAAAAGCTTCTCAACACTTTGTCTTGTGTTTTGCTCTTTTTTTTTTTTTTTTTTTAGCATCAGTTGTAACATTATCTAGGGTCAGGGGTGAGACAGAAAGGGGAGAGAACTAACATTTATTCAATATCAGTTTCTAGTAGTGCTGGGTTAGATAGTTCAAATGAACTTTACTACTGAGGACAACTAGAAAAGCTGGGCAAAATATAAAATATCACCTTGCAGGCATTGGAGAGCTAACAAAGTAAAGAATCACTAGGCTAGGATTTGAGAGAAGATGGAAATCTAGATCATGGGCTTAGCATTTGGCATGGCTTTTGTCCTGGGGGTGTTTGCCATGCCAGGAAGAGGATAATGAGAGACTAAGTATTTTAGATAGTCTCATGAGACTAAGGAGACAAAAATTAGAGTCTGTGGTCTCAAGATTGGACGCCCTTGTAAACGCCCTGGGCTTTGGGGTGGGACCCTGAAGGTTTGCACCGTAAGAGTAAGGGAAACCAGAAGTAAATTACTGTCATAGGTATTGATGAGCTCTGAGTCATCTGGAAGATGACTCAGATTTAGGGATTTAGGGATCTCAATCCCTAAATTAGATTAAGGTGATTCAAGATACCTAGTGCCCTGAGGCACCTGGCAGAACCAAACAAAAATCATATCTGAAGGATGATAGCATCATCTTAAGCCTCAAACTATTTTAAAAATATGTTATATATATTTCAAATATATTGGGCACAAAATGAAGATAAGCAGAGAGCAGAAAACATGAAAAAGAACTAGCAAAAACAACAGACTGTGGAAATTAGCCACAGGGTTCCAACTTTTGGAATTATCAGACATGAACTATAAAGCTATACCATACTTCCCACATTGAGGAAGGTAAAAAGACAAGATTGCAAATTTCAGCAAGGAACTAGAAAGCATAAAAAGTGGCAGAGACTTGAAAATGAACCAGTTAGAATTCCTGAACTAAAAAATACAATAACTAATACTAAGTCAGTTATTATGGTTATGACAATTTCAGTTCTGGATGAGATGGGTAAATATACTCCATCCTGTATCTCCCATTGAATGTAGCTAAAAGTTTAGCCAAAATATATGGTACAGCTGTTTGAAGACACTGAAAAGCAAATAGTAGGAAACAGACTGGGGAAGACTGGAATTCCAAGTACCACTGAACCAGCAGTATTTACCTTTTTTTTTTTCCTTCTGGTACTTCCAGGTCTGGTCTTAATGCAGTCTGAAACCCAGAAATAAGCATCAACATGGACAGAGAGAGCTGTAGAAGGATCAGGCTTGAGGAATGGGAAGAGGATCTCTTGGTAGTGACAGTGGTAACAGTAGAGGCCACAGGTGCTGAAAACTTTGAGGGAAGACAATCTTCCTCTCCATTCAGAGGGGCTGTGTCCTAAGAGAGTGGGGTGAACCCCCATTGCTTTTTTTTCCTTCTGTTTCTTGGGTCTCCCCCTTATTCCAGGGCACCGGCTCATGTGTGAAGGTATGTGGCAAAGAGGGATAAATGAAGCCTCAGCTCTCTGGCCAGAGGACTGACAAAGGGAGCCCTGGGGACCTAGAAAGTACTGGGGAGATCATGGAGAGGGAAAAACTTGGAAAAATGACCTCTAAGTTTATAAACTCTTTATACATTTCTGGCCTCATTCTCAAGCTGTTCATGTGTGGATCTGATTTGAAGCAGCATATCAAAAACTTTGAGAATGAAACTAACAGACCACCATCCAAGTCCCAGACTAGCCACTGGGTGGCACACACAGAGAGCAGATCCAAATAGCACTAGAAAGTCTTTGAAAATGGAACTGACATTGAAACTACAACTTCAGAGGGCTGAATGAAACTTGCAGCCTGAACACAACCAAGTAGATTGCCTGCTAAGAGAAAAATGTTAATATTCTCCATAGAATTTAAATAAGAAACATAGTCTCAAAATATTCAAAATGTCCAGGATACAGTAAAAATTGCTTGATATATTAAAAATCAAGAATATCTCAACTTGCACAAGAAAGACAATCAAAGAACATCAATGCCAAGATGACATAGATGTTAGAATTATCTGACTGTAAAGCAGTTGCTATAAAAGTGTGACAAGGAAGGGTGAACACTCCAGAAATGAACAGAAAGATAGAAAGTATCAGCAAAGAAAGAAGGTATAAAGAAGAACCAAATGTTAATTTTTGAACCAAAAAATACAATAGCTGAATGAAAAGGCTCACTGGTTGGGCATAGCAGCAGAATCATAGATGACAGGGAAAAGTCAGTGACTTTGAGGTTAGGTCAATAGAAATTATTCAGTCTGAACAACAGGTAGAAAAAAGATCAGAAAAAGAAATAAACACTCACATAATATGCTGAAATAAAACAAGAAATGAACAGAATCTCAGGGACCTATGGTGCAATATCAAAAAAGTCAAACATTTGTGTCATTGGATAACCAGAAGGAGAGGAGAAAGTATGTGATGCAAAAAACAAAAACAAAAAACCCAACAACAACTGAAGAAATAATGGCTGAAAATTTCCCAAATTTGGCAAAAGTCACAAACTTATGGATCAAAAAGTTCAGCAAACTCCAAACAGGGTAAGCCCACAGAATTCCATACCCAGAAACATCATAATCAAACTGTTGAAAAGTAAAGACAATGAAAAACTCTTGAAAGCAGCCAGAGAAAAATAATGCATACAATAATTTGAGTGACTACAGATTTCTTACTCAAAACAATGGAGGCCAAAAGGAAGTGGAACAACATTTTTTATTAATAAATGCTAAAAGATAAGAATGTTCAACCTATAATTCTACATTTGACAAAAATATCTTTAAGTATTGCAGGTGAAGTAAAGACATTCTCAGATAAAGGGAAAACGAAGAGAAGACACTGTCAGCAGACCTGTTCTAAAAGAATTGCATAAGTAAAATTTTCAGACAAAAGGGAAATGATACGGAAACTTGCAGCAATAAGAATGAAGGAAGAGCTATAGAAATGGCAAATATCTGGGTAAATAGAAGAGATTATTTTTTTCGTCTTGAGTTTTTTTTTTAAATAGCATCTTGCTCTGTTGCCCCAAGTAGAGTGAAGTGGTATCATCATATCTCACAGCAACCTCAAATTCCTGGACTGAAGTGATCCTCCTGCCTCAGCCTCATGAGTAGCAGAGACTACAGGTGCATGCCACAACGCTCGGCTAATTTTTCCATTTTTAGTAGAAGTGGGGTCTTGCTCCTGCTCAGGCTGGTCTCAAACTCCTGAGCTCAAGTGATCCTCCTGTCTTAGCCTCCCCGAGTGCTAGGATTACAGGCATGAACCAATTTCTTTAAAATATGTTTGAGGGTAGAAAGTAAAAAATATCGTGTGCTGGATGCACACAATATTAATGTATATTAATGTATGTAGATGTAATATGTAACAAAAGTAAAACATAAAGGAAGAAAGAGAGGCTAAAGGGACCTATGTGGTGGTGAGATTGCTATGTGTCATTTGAAGTGGTAAAATATTGACTCTAAGTAGACTGTGGAAGGTTAAGAATGTATACTGTAAGCCCCAGAACAACAACTACTAAAATGCTATACAAAGAGATATAGTAAAAAACCACACAATGTAATTTAAAGAGGAATACTAAAAGTTGTTCATATAATGTAAAAGAAGGCAGGGATGGGGAAACAAAGGAAGGAGAAACAGGGAACAAATTGAAAACAAATAATAAAATTATGGACCTAAATCCAAAACCATAAATAATTATATTAAATGCAAATGGTCTGAACATACCAATAAAATACAGAGATTGTGAGACTGCATCAAAAAACTTTCCCAACTCTATGCTGTCAATAAGAAATTCACTTGAAATATAATGATATAGGTAGGTTAAAAGTAAATGATAGAAAAATATATACTAATACCATGCAAACACTAATCACATGAAAGCTGGAATGGCCATATTAATGTCAGATAAAATAGGCCAGGTGCGGTGGCTCACACCTGTAATCCTAGCACTCTGGGAGTCCAAGGCCTGGGAGGATCACTCAAGGTCAGGAGTTCAAAAGCAGCCTGAGCAAGAGTGAGACTCCCATCTCTACTAAAAATAGAAAGAAATTAATTGGACAACTAAATATATATATAGAAAAAATTAGCCGGGCATGGTGGCACATGCCTGTAGTCCCAGCTACTCGGGAGGGTGAGGCAGGAGGATCGCTTGAGCCCAGGAGTTTGAGGTTGCTGTGAGCTAGGCTGATGCCACGGCACTCTAGCCCAGGCAACAGAGTGAGACTCTGTCTCAAAAAAAAAAAAAAAAAAAAAAAAAAGACTTCAGAGCAAAGAAAATTACTAGGGAAAATAGTGAATTACCTAATGATAAAAGAATCAATTCAAGAAAACATAACAATGAAAAATGTGTGTATACCTAACAACATAGCTTCCAAATACAGGAAGCAAAACCTGTCAGAAGGGAAAGGAGAAACAGAAAAAAAAAACAATTATAGTTGAAGACTTTAACATTCCTCTCTCAGTAATCATTTGAACTAATATGGAAAACCAGTAAGGATATAATAGAACTGAACAGCACTATCAACCAACTACATCCAATAGACACTTACAGAATACTCTGTCACAACAGAATTCTCATTATTTTCACATGCATATGAAATATTCACCAAAATAGAATCATATCTTGGTCATAAAACAAATCTTAACAAATGTAAAATAATGGAAATCATACACAATATGTTCTCTGACAGAAATGAAATTAAACTAGAAACCAATGATAGAGAATAGAAAAAATCTCCAAACACCTTTAAATTAATGAACATGCTTTCATGGGTCAAAAAGGAAGCCTTAAGAGCACTTGGAAAATATTTTGAATTGAATGAAACTAAAGATACAACATATCCAAATTTTGGATACTGCTAAATAAGTGCCTTGAGGAAAATTTATAGCATTAAATGTTTGTGTTAGAAAAGAAGGCTGGGTGCAGTGGCTCACACCTGAAATCCCATTTCTTTGGGAAGCCAAGAGAGGAGGATCTCTTGAGACCAGGAGTTCGAGACCAGCCTGGGCAACATAGCGAGACCCTGTCTCTACAAAAAATTTAAAAATTAGCCGGGCATGGTAGCACACACTGTGGTCCCAGCTACTTGGGAGGCTGAGGTGGGAGGATCGCTTGAGCCAAGAAGGTCCAGGTTATAGTAAGCTGTGATTGTGCCACTGCACTGCACCCTGGGTGACAGAGCAAGACCCTGTCTATATTTAAAAAAAGGAAAAGAATGAAGGTCTGAAATTAATAATCTAAGCTTCCACCTTAGGAAGCTGGAAAAGGAAGAGCAAAATAAACACAGAATAAACAGAAGGAAGGAAATAACAGAAAACAAAGAAATTAAAAACTGAAAAACTATGGAGAAATTAAATTAACCCCAAAGCTGGTTGTTGAAAGATCAATAATATTTTATAAACCTTTAAGCGAGACTCAGAAAAAAAATAAAGACAGACACATAATACCAGTGTTAAGAATGAAAGAGGGGTATCACTATAGCCCTGGGAGCATTATAAGGGTAAATAAAGGACTACTCTAAAAAGCTATTTGTAAATCCAGCAACTTAAACAAAATAAACCAATTCCTTAAGAATTAAACTACCAAAACTCATGAAAAATGAAATAGATAACTTGAGTAATCTTATAACTGTTAAAGAAATTGAATTTGTAGTGGAAAATCTTCCAAAAAAGAAGCCTTCAGGGCCAGATGGTTTCCTTGGGGGATTCTACCAAACATTTAAACATGGTGAAGCCTCAGTATCAGCCCTGGGTCTGGGCTTCAGGGAAGAGAGATTCTGGGTCCTTGATACTGCCCTGCCCCATTCTTGGTAAGCTCCTGGCTTTGTTCCCTACCCCCCAAAACCAGCACCCCAGGGCCATGCCCCCTTGCGGGGTTATGAGTCATTCTGCTTTTTGTTCAGTTGTTCATTCCTCTGAACCTCCTCCGTGCTTGTGTCCGTGAAGGATGCAAAGTGAGTCTTCTTGGGTCCTTCCTATCTGAGAATTTATGGGGGGAAAGGGAAAGACAGGCTGGCAAATTAAACCTAGTAATGTGCTTTGTAGTGAAAAAGCTTACGTAGAACCAGCTAGGTTCACTCTGCTTACACTTGCTTTCTTATTTGGATATTTATCTGGACTATGGATACACCATAATTCACTGGATCAGCCCTGTATTGGAGGAATTTAGGCAATTCTAGTCTTTTGCTATTATAACTGTGCTGCAGTGAATATCCTTGTATACAAGTCCATCTGCACATGAAGGCATATCTGTAGGTTAAATTCCTAGGAATGGAATCGTTGGGTCAATGAGTCTGAGTGTTTCTAGTTTTAGTACATAACACCAAATTGCGACCCTTAGAGGCTGTGACCGTGCCTGTGACTCTGACCAACAGCGTCCTATAGTCCCTCCTCGTCCATGGGGGGACTTTCCCAGACCCCTAGTGGAGGCCTGAAGCTGTGGATAGTACAAGACCTATAAATACTACCTTTTTTCCTATACATACCTATGTATGATAGAGTGTAATATACAAATTAGGCACAGTAAGAGATTAATAATAATAAAATGGAACATCCACGCAAGAAACTGAAATGGCAGAAAAGGAAAATTAAATATTTTTAAGAATTAAAAAAATTAATAAATAGAATAATTATAACAATATGCCAGCATCACTACTCTTGTGCGGTGGGGCCATTATTAAGTAAAATAAGCATTACTCGAACACAAGCACTGCGATACCTCAGCAGTGGATCTGACAGCCAAGACGGGGTGAGTCATGCCGTGGTGGGAAGGTGTGCGATTCCATCAGGCTGCTCAGAACAGCACAGAATTTAAAACTTACCAATTATTTCTGGAAATTTCCATTGAATATTTTCGGACCAAGGTTGATCGTGGCTAACTGAAACCACGGAAAGTGAAACTGTGAATAAGAGGGGACTACTATATAATTAAACATTTTGCTCTTTTAGGGTAGGGCTTTTAGGCTTTATCTCATAAGCAATGGTAAGCCATTGAGAGGTTTTTTAGCAGGGGATGTACAGTCAGATTTGTACTTTGGAGAGATCACTCGGGCTGCAGTGAGGATGAGAGTCTAGCGGAGGCAAAGATTGGAGTCATGGTTACCAACTACAAGGCTTTACAGCAGCCAGACAAGACAGAATTGTTGGCAGCTTAGATTAGGTAGTTGGCAATGGAGCCAGAAGGAAATGGATATTGGGCTTAAGGAAGTAGATTCCGTGGAACTGCGGACTGGTCCCGCTGCAGGGAGAATGAGGAGGAGTGGGGGCAGCTTCACTCAAGAAGTTCTGTCTTCGGGCGTCCCAGCGGCAGCAGGCTGCGTGCAAAGTCCGTGCTGCCTTTGTGAATTTACAGGTCTACGTCTATATTGATACTTTCTGGTCCTAGAATAGCAGACGGTAAAAGAAGCTTGTATGTTACTAATTGCCGTTTGTTGGCTCCAAGGCATTTTCATCTGCTAGTATCTGGTTGTTGGAGAATGCAGAAGAGCATTTTTGTTAAAATTCTTCAGTTGGACTTACTCCTGATAGTCACCAGACTCTTTAATTTCCCCATATCCATACCATTCATTCAAATTCCATATTCAATAAAGTAGCTTCAAATCCTGCACTTAATTTATATGTATTTTAATTGTATACGTTTTATTTGAGGAAAAGGAAAGAGAAGTTTATTAATTTGCTGGCAAATGAGGAGGGTGGCAGACTAGCATCTCAAAAGACCACCATCCTCCAATTATGTATATTTTAAAGTCTTTCATTATGTGGTCTGATTGCTTTGATTTCCTGTGTGGTTCTGATATTTTAAAATGTTTGCCTGTAGTAATTTAACTTACAATTTGAATTTGACACATTGCCATTAATTCTTTTATTCATTCTGTTATTTTTTACAATGAGCAACACTAAAGTGTTTCTGCTTTCTCCCGCTCTTCCCCCATTCATCTTCTCTCTCATATCAGCCTAAAGTTTTATTTCTAAGTGAATATCTTTGTATAGTTAAATAGCCTACATTTTTGTCACTTGGCTTTTCGCCTTTGAGTCAGTGTCTTTGGTTCCTGGACGGGTGGTGACATAAGCAAGGCACTTATTCCGCATTGGGGCGTATCACACGGACATTCTCATTTGCCGCTCTACACCCCACTTGGCTTTAGTCTTGGTTCCTGCTCTTCTATGTCAACATTAATATTTAATATATGCTAATATAGTATTATAAGTGACATATATTTAGTGCTTACCATCAGTTCTTTCTCTGGTTTTCTCAGTCATCTTTTTGTTGACTGAAGTTTATCCTCTGGTTGTTTCCTCAAGCAGAGCTCATGGGAACAATATTCCTTTCCGAGATCTGTCCTCCCCACACTTCCTCCCGGTCCACTGTTCCCCTCCCTACGTCTTCCCCTTGATTTATACCCAGTCCCCCCGGCCCCACAGCCCGTGTGGTATGTGCCTGTCGTATGTGCCGCCTATAGGCTTATCACCTCCAGGGGAGTTCTTCCTCTATGGTGCTAATAACCATGTTTTTGTTGGCATGTTCTGAGACCTGCTGAGCTGCTTCTCGGTTTATTCCTACCAGCGCCCCCTGCCCACCCCTGTAGCTTTTGTGTCTCCTCCGCCTCCCAGTGTCTGCATCCGTGTGCTTTTGGCAGCCCTTATCCTTTTGTTTATTTGTATCTTTAGACTGTAGGTCTTATTTTCACTAACAGTGGAGTTTGCTCTGTTTATTTCTTGTCTATTTTGTTGGTTTTGATGATAATCCAGGAGAAAAGTAGGCAAATTACTATCTTATGCCATCATATTTAGACAGGAAGTCTTTTATGATAATTATATTTAAATGGGTGTCATTGTAGTATAATCTTTATAGGGAAGAACATGGGATCTGGAGCTAGACATACCTGGCTCCTAATCTAAACTCTGCCACTTACTTACTACCTGATAGTGGACACATCATGTCCCTTCTCAGCATTGTTCTCTCTGGGATGGGGATGAGTGTGCACACTGTTGGGAGGAGCGAGGTGATGCGTGTAATAAATATGTAGGAGCCGAGCGTGGTGCTTTGCAACCAGTAGATATTCAGAAGGGTGACAGTTTCGCTGAGTTCTTGGCATAAGTGCCACTCATAAGTTTCATTAACCCTCCCTGTTGGGACGGCATCGTGTTATCACCACTCACTCAGCGTTGCTGGTGGATGCTGTCCTTGAGGGCATCATCGGGAGACCCTTTGGCACTCTCCCACCTCGCCCACATTGCTATCTGGGGCCATGAGAGAAGGACAGACGGACTGCTCTTGGAGCCCTGGGGAACACTGTCGTCCGAGGGCAGGGGTGAGGGTAGGGTAGTACAGGAGCAGGGTCTTTCAGGAAAGGTGGATTTCTTCAGGAAGAGGTGGGAAAGGTCACAGCTGGGCCTGGATGCTGGATATTCACTAGTCCAGCTTCTGGATCAGAGATTAGGGTGGGTGGCAGGGGGATCTGGGACTGTGTCGCATCTGCCCACCAAGCCCCACCAGGATTCCCATCAGAGTAGATCTGGGCGGGGTCAGAGGAGGCTGGGATGCCAGACTAGAAAGCGCTTCTAGTGTACATGCAGTTAAATCCTTGCTTTTGTCCACGTGTTCCCAGGTCCTGGAGTCCCAGGCAGCCATGCCTCCGACCGTGCCAGCCAGCAGCAGCTCTGACGTGGCCTCTGCTGGTTGTGGCACCTCCAGAAGTCAAGGTGCCATTGAACGTATGGATGTGGAAACCCAGGAGGACAGAAGAGCATCTGCTGACCAGGGGACGGGAGGCAAAAAGGATGTGCAGGCAGATGGGAAGGTGCCAGCGGACAGGAGGACCCGTGGAGACAGAGCACAGGCAGCTCAGAGGACACAGGCAGACAGCAAGGTGCAGGTGGATGTCGTGACAAAAGAGCGTGAGAGGCCGCAGTCAGACGGGAGCTCACAGAAGGATGCGGTGGTACGGGGAAGGGTGGAGACACAGGTAGAAAGGACACAGGCAGGTGAGAAGATGCAGGAAGACAGGAAGGCACAGGCAGATGAGAAGACACAGGAAGACAGAAGGGGACAGGAAGGACAGGGGACACAGTCAGAGGGGAGTGCACCCACAGCCACAGCCACGAAAGGTCAGCTGGAGCAGGAGGCCGTGACCAGCCACAGCCCACCAGCCACAGCCCCTGGACTCCCACCTTCAGAGGGTCCTGCGTCTCCTCAGATCATTGAGAGTTTTACACAGACCCCAGAAGCGTCCTATGTCCCCGAAAAACCTGGTTTCATGCTCAGATCTGAGGAGGCAGCAGCCACAGCCTTGGGGAACCGTGAGGGTCCCCTGTCAAGGAACCTCGTGCTCCCAGCACAGCCCCCTCCCAAGGGGGGCGTGGAGCAGGTGGGAGGAGAGAGCCGTCAAGGGCCAGGGACGGCAGGGCCAGTCAAGGCCAAGCTGGAGGACAGCGCGTTCCTGCGCCCCACGGGGGAGCAGCCAGCGGAGGCTCCGTGCGTGGATCTGGGCGGCTGTCCTCCAGCTGGCCTGCGCCACGAGGCACCCACTGTGCCCTCTCCTCCCGGGACTGGCCTGACCAATAACCCCAAGGAGGGGCTGCCCAGTGCCCCAACTTCTCAGCATGTGAGCACAGCTGCCTTCCTGCCCTCTGGGGACCAGGCCTTGCTGAGTTCTGCCTCCACACCGTGCTTGGGGCCAGGGACCCCCAGCCAGAGTCGCCCACCAGAAACCATGGCCTCCCTCAGTGAGGGGGCCTGCGCTATGGCACCCGACGTGGAGGGGAGGCCCCCAGGCCCCCGGGGCTGTGACCCCGGCCTCATAGATTCCCTGAAGAACTACTTGCTTCTGCTGCTAAAGCTATCCAGCACTGAGACGAGCGGAGCAGGGGCAGAGTCCCAGGCGCGGGCTGCCACTGGAGGTCTGGAGCCGCCGTCCGCTCTGGTCCCCACCGTGGAAGTGGCCGGGCTGAGTCCCCGGACGTCGAGGCGCATCCTGGAGCGTGCGGAGAACAACCACCTGGTGCAGAGCGCGCAGAGCCTGCTGCTGAGCCCCTGCACCTCCCGCCGCCTCACTGGCCTCCTGGACCGCGAGGTGCAGGCTGGCCGCCAGGCCCTGGCCGCTAGCCGGGGCTCCCAGGGCCCTGGCCTCAGCCCCCTCTCTGTCCCCGCCATCGTGGTAGGTGAGGAGGGCCCTGGGCTGGCCTCAGAAGACAAGGGAGAGGTTTCCCTTGAGGGGCCCGGCCCCTCCCGGGAGAGCGGCCTGGGCGGGCTGCTGGGAGAGGCGGGAGGGCAGGCGGCCCCTGGGCAGGGCCTGCTCTCGCCAGAGGCCGGAGCCCAGGACCGCTCTCCAGAGGACGAGGTCCCAGGAGAGGCCCTGACAGGTCTCCCTGCAGCCACACCTGAGGAACTGGCTCTCGGGGCACGGAGGAAGAGATTCCTCCCTAAGGTCAGAGCAGCAGGAGACGGGGAGGCCACCAGGCCTGAAGAAAGGGAGAGTCCCACGGTTTCCCCCCGGGGGTCCAGGAAAAGTCTGGCACCTGGGTCCCCAGGGACTCCAGGGCGGGAGAGATGCTCCCCTACCCAAGGCAGGAAGACGGGCCTGCTGGAGGTGCCTCGGGCGGAGGACGAGCCGGCTGCAGCAGACCTGGGCTCCAGCCCCAAGGCCGGGGCTCTGGACACAGAGCCGGCCATGGAGGAAGGCAAGCAGGAAGCCAAGCCCAGGAAAGCCAAAGACCTGCTGAAAGGTGAGCCGTGGGGAGGGGTGTAGCTTTGCTGGGAGGGCTGCTGAAAGGCCACTGACAGCAACCCCCACCAGGGATGACACCCCCCTGCTAGGGATTTATGAATGACCTCTGTAGTGGTATTTTTATCTCACAGCCGTTGGAATCCGAAAGACCTAGTTCTTGTCTTGGTTCCGCCACTCCGTACAATGGGAATGACAGGACCACCCGGGACGTTGTGAGGCTAAACGGGGTAGGATAAATCAAGCACTCGGCAGGGCCTAGCGGTAGCAGCAGCCTTCAAACTCTGTCATGGTCATCACCACAGCCCCTCTTCCCAGACTCGTCCCGAGATTACAGCCGGGGAGACGGGTTGCATGCAGGTCTCTGGGTTAGGGGCCTGGAATGCAAACGGAAGCTCCTGTCTTGACTGCGGGCTGTGCCCTCGGCTGTGAGCCCCTCCGGCCTGGGGCTGGGGGCGAAGCGGCTTCTTTGGAGCCGAGATGTGTGCCGTGGGGTCGGGCGGAAGCTGAGGGGCAGGTGGGAGGCGGCTGGTGACTGTGGCGTGGCGGGTTTGCGTGGACACTTGAATCCTGTTTTCTCGCACCGTCTTCCGCCGCGGACGCCCAGGGAGGCAGGGCTGTGGCCAGACGGGGCCCAGGATGGACGGGAAGTGGTTTCGTCCTCTTGACTTGGCCCTGCTCTCAGCCCCTCAGGTGATCCGGAAGATTCGGGTGGAGCAGTTTCCCGACGCCTCGGGTAGCCTGAAGCTGTGGTGCCAGTTTTTCAACATCCTCAGTGACTCGGTCTTGACCTGGGCCAAGGATCAGCGCCCAGTGGGCGAGGTGGGCAGGAGGTAAGCCCCCCGATACCACCTCCGCCTCACCCGGCTCTCTAAGTACGGTGATAGCGCCGGGCATTTTCCTAGCACTCTGAATCTGTCGCCCCATCGAATCCTCACAATAGCCCTGTGAGGGGGATTCTAGTATTCCCATAGTAAAGATGAGAAAATTGAGGTCCAGAGGTCTTCAAGCCACTTGCCCAAAGTCCCACAGCTAGTAGGTGACAAGACTGCAAACCACACCTGCAGGGTCCAGGAGCAGCTCCTGCCCCCGGAATTTCGCTGCCTCCCCAGAGCTCTCAGAGCCTGGATTCACCGTAGCCAGTGAGGGCGGGGTCTGGGGACCCCAGGACCACCGTCTGGCCCTGTCTGTGACTCGGTGATGGCTTTCACAATAAGGGTCTCCGCTTCCTGCAGCGCAGGGGATGAGGGGCCGGCGGCCTTGGCCATCGTGCAGGCGTCCCCCGTAGACTGCGGCGTGTATCGGTGTACCATCCACAACGAGCACGGCTCGGCCTCCACGGACTTCTGCCTCAGCCCCGAGGGTGAGTTGCCCCAGGCCTCGGCTCCGCCTGGCCTGGCCCCTGCGCGGAGGCGGCGCCAGTTGCAGAGAAGGCTCTCTCGCTGGGCACGTCAGCCTGAGGCGGCTTCCTTTTCTTTTTCTCCACACAGTGTTGTCAGGATTCATCTCCAGAGAAGAAGGTGAAGGTACGGTGCCCCCCTGGGGGAGGAGGGGTGAGCCTTCATCCCTCCTTGTCTGTCACCTGCAGGGAGGACCTTCTTTTAGGGCTTGGAATCTGGTTCAGATCCACACACTGCCTCTCTTTGCCTCCTAGTTTAGGGTATGGCTTCGGGAGGACGATAGAGGATGCTATCGCAGAAGACTGGGGGGGAAGAAACGGCTGGTGGGGGGTGCACTGCACCAGGAGTCATTTCAGCCTTGTGCCCTTTGCCCACATCAGATTCCTCAATCAAGGGCAGGACTGGCCATCAGGGCACATCTTATCCTGCCAACTCCTACCCAGAGTTTGTCACTGTGGTCCGTGGACTCGTGCATTAGATTCACACAGGGAGCCTGCTAAAAACACAGTTTCTTGGCCCCTACTGCAGACGTCCTTAATATCTAGGAAGGACCTAGGAACATTGCATTGTCAGTCGGTTCCCTTGTGACTTTGGAATACCTGCAGAGTTTGATGAGCATTTTAAGGGCTCAGATATTAGGGGAAGAGTCTATACTGCTCCTACAAGAGACATGCTAAAGGCTTGGGACTTTGAAGGCAGCCAATGATGAAAAGATTTTTAAAGCTTCATTTGCTAATTAATGCATTAATTCCTTCATTCACTCAATTCATTCATTAATTCCTTTATTCATTCACTCAGTTCATCCAAATAGTGTCTTCTGTTATAATCAATATCAAATAAAATCTCACAGCTAAAAACTTAGTAATAATTCTTTAGTATCATCAAACATCCAGTCATATTGCCCCAGTTGTCTCTTAACTATTGATTTATTTCAATCAGGAACCACTCACTGATTTTGGCTGATACCACCCAATCTCTCTGAACATAAAACCGTTTCTCCTACTTCAGCTGTTTTCTCTCCCTGCCATTTATTTGTTGAAGTCACTTGACATGTAGAATTTCTTACATTCTGGATTTTCTTGATTATATCACCACTTAACATGTTCCTTCCCATATGTGCTTCTAAATTGTAATCACATTGAGAGGTTTGGTCAGATCAGGTGTGATTTTTAGTTTTGGCATGAAAAATTAACATGTGTGCTGTATATATCCTTTTGCAGCATATTGAGAGGCACATAACATCAGATTGTTTCACTTTTAGTAACGTTAAGGTTGGTCATTGAGTTCATTCATTTGGTGTCTGTGGGATCCATCCTTTTTAAAGTTTACAAACTGATACAACCCCTGTTCTTATCTAAGGGTTTTGGCAGTCACTGAGCGTTGCCTAGATCTATTCTTTCATCAGGAGTTGCAACATGGAGATATTTTAATTCTATTATTCATTCTTCATTCATTAGCTGAAACTTTTCTGTAAAGAAGAAATAATTATTTGGTTACCCTGATACATATAGGTCCGACAGAAAATGAAGGATAAATACTTGCTCTTTTTCCCTTTACTTACTACGTTTCAGAATAGTGAGTTGGTTCCCCAGCAGCCCCTTCCAAAGGTGACCAATGAGGTTTGTTTTTTGAGGCGTGTTTCCTTTTTTTCAGTTACCATTGTGAACACATGGATTTTTAACACATTTGTTATGTTCAATACATTACAGTAATTGCTGTCTTTGTTGCTAAGACTGTTTTCATCTGTGGCCAAGGGGAACCCTGCAGGTTGGCGCCTGTGTCCTTTCGACAAATCTCCAGTGGGTTTGATAGCTCCCCTGCCTCTGCCTCACAAGGTGTTTCAGGTTCACACTGTACACGTCCTGTCTAGATCTGGAATCCACTCTTTTCTGCGGGGGCTCTGCTTCCCTTTAGTGGGAAGTGCTATTTGGCAATCACAGTTTGCACACTGGGGAGCTCACTGCTACTGGATGGATCCTGTAAACTTTTTGTTTCAGTCAAATGTGTTGACTGAGATGGAATCATTTGACCACATCTAATTCTAATTCTAATTGCTGCTGCCACAGAAAACCCCTGCCTTCCACAGACACTTGCTGAGCCCTTGCTGTGTGGCAGATACCACGCTAGCACTGTTAGGTGGCAGGGGTGGGATCAAGTGCAGTTGCTGCCCCAAGGAGCTCACAGTCTGGGAGGGGACTTGTAGCATGGACAGAAAGAGCAGTCATGGACAGAAAGTCAACATACTGGGTTTGCAGAGCAGGAGATCATTCTGGCTTTTCCTTCCTAGGGGCACCATGTCGGTCAGGCAGGAGCTTCTAGTTTTTCACTTTTCTCCTGTTCCCCTTCAGTTGGAGAAGAGATTGAGATGACCCCCATGGTGTTTGCCAAGGGTCTGGCTGACTCCGGCTGCTGGGGGGACAAGCTCTTTGGGCGACTGGTGAGCGAGGAGCTCCGAGGGGCTGGGTATGGGTGTGGCCTTCGGAAGGCCTCCCAGGCCAAGGTCATCTACGGGCTGGAGCCCATCTTCGAGTCGGGCCGCACGTGTGTCATCAAAGTGTCCAGCCTGCTTGTGTTTGGGCCCAGCAGTGAGACTTCTCTTCTGGGCAGAAACTACGATGTCACCATCCAGGTAGTGGGCCCCGTCCTCACGCCCCATCCCTTTACTCTCTCACTTCCTCCCCTTTCCCAGCCTGGGTCCTGTTGGGAGGCCCAGTACAGAGGCAGGCGCCATCTCAGTCTCGACCGTACGAGGGTCCTAGAATGGACTTCGAGGAGAGCCTGAGGTGTAGCCAGAATCCAGGTGCTCAGCCTCTGAGGACTTGAGAGCTTCAGAACCCTTTGGGCCATGGTTTTCAAGCTGCATATTTGCAGCAGAAACCTTTCCCCTGCCTCAAACATAGTTTCTCATGGCAGCCGCATTTCCACGTGAAATGAAAGGGGAGTGATGTGGGTGGGGTGGGTGGTCGTCCCTGCTCTCCGGAGCGGTCCCTGGGGCACTGCCACCTATCTTCAGGGCTTCAGGAAACATACTTGGGAAACCACTTTGAAAACCTCATTTTGAAAAGAAGTCCAAAGCCTCTTCTTATCCAAACGGGGAAAATGAGGCACAGAGTTGGACAGGAAGGAGTGAGCCCACCTCCCCCGGGGCTGGAGTCCTGCCTGCCATCCCCCGCGGGCGGCCCACCCACTTAGAGCCAGGCGCAGTAGAGAACTGGGGGCTTCTCTGCTGATCAGATTTGGTTCCCGCTAATCTGCAGGGCTGCAAGATCCAGAACATGAGTCGAGAGTACTGCAAAATCTTTGCGGCTGAAGCCCGTGCGGCGCCCGGCTTCGGGGAGGTGCCTGAGTGAGTGTGCAGGGGCGTGCAGTGGCAGAACTGTTGCCTGAGCTGCTTCAAAGACCGAGGTTTCACAGCCCCCAGGGCCATCCCAAGTGATGGCCATGTGCAGATAGGCTCACAGCTAACCCCTTGCTCAGCTCAATGGTCCCCTCAAATCTAGAAATAAAGACCTCAAGACTCACTCTCCACTTGAGAAAGGTCTCTGCTCTGGTTGGAGTATCTCCCCACCCGCCCTGATTCCCCACTCTCTAGCTCGGCTTCTGCTGATGGCAGAGTGTGGGCCCAGCAGATTCCTGGTCTCTGTGAATGTGATGGGTGGGCCGAGCTAGGCAAGCTGGTCGGGACTCTCTGCCTAGGCAGCAGGGCCAGGTGGATTTTTGTAGGAGTCAGCTACAAGCGGTGATTGTTTCCGTTTTGAGACTTGAACTCGGACTCTTTCATATCTAGGGTCTGAGTGGCAGTGGGCCCCAGTCTCTTTGAGGGTGTCCTTGCTGTGGACACACACTGCCCTCAGTGCCTCACCCAAGCACAGCGCCTGCTGGTGGCCATAGCAGAGTGTGGTTCTAAAACCCCCAACCACAGAGCGTGGACTGGGCTCTGAAGCCCGTGGCCTCCATTTCCTTTCCTGAGCTCAGGGTGGAGCTGCACCCACTACCCAGCCCCCACTCCCCACCCCCACCCCAGCCCCGCTGTCCTCTAGGCTCAGTCTTGGAAGGGCCCTTCTTTTAGATTCAAGAATACAGAATTGGGTGGGAGGGAGGAGCTCTCTGGGCCATAATTCCTGCTCACGGCAGGGCCAAACTGTGTTTAGGATCATCCCGCTATATCTGATCTACCGGCCTGCAAACAACATCCCCTATGCTACCCTGGAGGAGGACCTGGGCAAGCCCCTGGAGTCTTACTGTTCCCGGGAATGGGGCTGTGCCGGGGCTCCAGCAGCGTCCAGCAGCTTTGAGGTCGTGCAGAAGTGCCAGACCTTCCAGCACTGGCTGTATCAGTGGACGAATGGCAGCTTCCTCGTCACGGACCTGGCAGGTATGAGGGCGTGAGGATGCACACGCGCAGGGACGTGAGCGCGTGCAGAGGAGGCAGAGCCCTAGTGATTGTTTACGAAGCACTTCTGTGTCTGTTCTTTTTGACTTTGCACAATAATCCTATAGAGTAGACGGGTCAGGGGCCATTTCTGATACAACCCTGACACGCACCAGAGACTCGTGTAGCCCCGCCTACGACTGCAGTCGCATTTAAAGAAGTGCGGTCCAGGCCTACTTAAAATTAAAAATGAATTCATCTCAAAGAACATTACATGGGATCAAAACCCACAACCACCCTTTTCAAAATCTCCCTTCCTCCAGTCCATGGCTTTGCTCTGGACTGTGGCTCCCCAAACCTCTCAAGCCCTCTCTCCCATTCTGGCACGAGTAGCGTCCCTATCTCTCTTCCTTTTCCTCCTCCTCCTCTTCCTTTTCTGTTGGCTTTCTGTTATGTAAGCGAACTTTGTCTGGCTTCCTTTTAGTTTGATCTGTATGACTCCCATTGCCCAGAAACTCCCCAGCACAGGAAGGCCGGCTAGCACGCACTGCCTTCCTCCGCCAGGCCTGCTCTGACCTCAGCCGGGTGCGGAGAGGAAAAGAGAAAATGCTCGGTGGGAGGAGGAGAGGTTTCTGGAAATATCATACATTAGCACATCTTGTTCCTGAGGCAAACAAGTGAGAAAACCAAGGGTCAGAGATACAAAACTGACTCCAATGTGCTTTTCATCAGTGTTAAATTGTACAATAATTACTGTATATAACTCCATATGTTGGGGGCGAGGGAGTGAGGTAACACATTAAGCCTTTATCAGTTGATCTATTTATTAACTTACACACTCATGCTTCCAGCCCTTTTCCATCCAACCATGACTAAATATTGGGAAGATAAAAAATGAATTAGCAATAGTCATTGTCCTGAAGAAGCTGTAATAAGTAGGCTGATTTGTACCATAAGATAGTAACATGGTGTAGTAGAAAGACTTTGGAGTCAAAGAAATTACATTTACGTCTAAGCCCCATTGTTTTCTAGCTGAGTGAGTCTCTCTCTGTTTTACAAAGAAGGAAACGAAAGCTCAGACAGGTTAGGTCATTCATCTCTCAGAGCTGCAGCGTCCTTTCCCTGTCCAGGGATGACGTCTTCCCTACCTCTCTCCTTGACTCGTTATGAGGATCGAGTGAGACCCCATTTGTGAGAGCCTTCTGCAAATTGAAATTCTGGGCCATCCACGACAACATGAAATGGCATGCTGTGGATGCCAACAGAAACATGACAAAGGAGTTAGCATGTGTCATGTAACTACTGTGTTTCAGACACTGAGTTAGAGTCCTGCACACGCGACGACCTTCTCAGCACCCCTGCGAGGCGGGCCTCGTCATCCCCACCTTTACAGTTGAGGGCTGGAGATGTGAAGTCACTGGCCACATTCACCCAGCTCAGAGTGACAGAGCTGAGGTGTAAATCCAGGCCTGTCTGACTGCGGAGCCCACGTTTGTTCCGCTCTTTCGTATGTTGGTGCCCAGCCCTGTCGCTGAAAGGCAGGTTCCTAGAAAAATGCCCAGGGCAGTTTGAAAATGGGGAGAGAAGATCACAGACCTGACACAGGAATGCTGGGAGCCTTGGGTGGAGTGACCAGGACAATTTTTTTCTCTCTCCCCATTGTTCTGTCTCTGTTCTTCCGAGGCCACCTTCACCTGGAAGCGCACCTTGGCCCCTGCCCGCCTGCTCGTGGCCCCCACTAGTAGCGCAGAAGCCAGGCTTCCGTGTCGCGTTCTGCCGCCTACCTGTCTGCCCTCGCGCTACCAGCCCCTCTCCTGTCCCGATGCACCGCTCATGTCACAGGAGGGGCGAGGTCTTAGCTCAAAGCCGGAGGCCAGGCCAGTAGTGACCCGGTCTGATCCAGGAGAGGCAGGACTGCGTAGCTGGAAGAGCTGCGGCTCTAGGAGTGAGGAAGACCGAACTCTTGCTGTGACTCACAGTAGCCACTGCACGTAGTCAGTGCTCAATCACTGAATGAAAGCACAAGCGTGACTTTGCTCAGCTCACTTAACTCCAAGCCTGTCTCCTCTCTTGTAAAAACAGCCGTACTGTTCCGGGTAATGACACAGGTCTGCGCGGCCTGGGAGACAGGCTGGTGGTGCCGGCCGGTGGGGGGACGCCTGAAGGTGGCCTCACCGAGTCCCAGGAGGTTCCCGTCTGGTCTGAGGTGATGTCTGTGCTGGGGACGTGGGGACGTGCGGGTGTAGGGCCAGCCCTCAACTCTCTCTCCTCCCAGGGGCTGACTGGAAGATGACTGACGTGCAGATTGCTACCAAACTGCGAGGGTGAGTGGCTCATGGGACAGAATGCTCTTGAGAGTCTTCTTAGGGTGGAAAATGTCCCAAGTCCTTTTGCTTCTCCATCCCTGAGGAGCTGGGCTTGGTGCCAAATAGTCCCAGTCACACTATGGCCACGTGGGAGCATCCTAGGGGCCACCAATCCCAGGTCTGGATGGGCCGCTGTTGCCAATGCCGGCACACAGGGTCCCCTGCAGTCCCGGCCCTCGCCGTGCTCTGCTGCCTCCCCGACCCTCGAGTGCTCGCAGCAGGCAGAGGAGCGGGGCCCTGTGCCTACGGCGCTGGCCCGAGGCTGCCCCGGCTCGTGTTAAAAGGGCAAACCATGCTCACACCAGTATGTCCCACTTGTGAATTCTACATGTCAGAGCATAATGACACCACAGCTGTAAAATTCAGGGTTTGTCACCCAGGGGAGACTCCCCATCACCCTTGGGTAGGGCAGGATGTACCCTGGGCATGGCACCTGACGGTAGCCATCCCAAAGCAGCCCCCGAGGGACTCCGCTGTGGGTGGGGCGAGCGTCAGTTCCTGTCTGGCTGCAGATACCAAGGCCTCAAGGAGAGCTGCTTCCCCGCGCTGTTGGACCAGTTCGCCGCCGCGCACCGGTGCAGTGCCTACTGCGAGATGCTGGGGCTCCAAGCCCTCAAGGGCCCGGAGGCTGCCCACCCCCAAGCCAAGGCCAAAGGTTCCAAGAGTCCATCTGCTGGCAGGAAGGGCCCCCAGCTGAGCCCCCAGCCTCAGAAGAAAGGCCTCCCTAGTCCCCAGGGCACCCGGAGGAGTGCCCCAAGCTCCAAGGCCACCCCTCAGGCCTCAGAGGCAGTCGCCGTCCAGTTGTTGGGACAGCCTCCCAGCCAAGAGGTGGGCTCCAAGGCCCAGGGCATGCGGTAGCCCCGACAGGAGGCTGGGGGCCTCCACCCAGCAGAAGACCAACCGAGAAGCAGCTTGAACCGGATGGAGACTTTCCTAACACGGAACTAACCAGAGAAGGTGCGCTAAGGAGGCACCACTCGGGGACCTCTCTGAGCAGCCCCTCGTCAGCTCCTCACCGATGGCGCTGGTGTGCGGACTCAGCCCACCGGCCTCTTCTGGCACCGTCATCACCCAGGGCTCCCAGGCCCCTCTCGAGCGGGCCCCACCTCCAAGTGCCTGGTGGCCTAGGCCCTCCTTAAAGTTTACACTCGCCACTGCTGGAGGCTCCCCTGCGTCCCCTGCATGCGTTCTGCCGCCCGGCCTCGCCCCAGACAGAGCCTGCAGCAAGTGTGCCCGCGTGCCCTTGCCTGGCCCTGGTCTCCCTGTCCTCGGGGCTCCAGACCTCCTGTGCCAGGTCTGCCCTGGTGACTCTCAGGGTGTCTTCTCCTTCCACCCCCTCTGGCTCATGCATCCCAGCCTATCCTGCCACTAACCTGCCGCTAAGCCCAGATGGGGCTCAGGGCCCTTCCAGAGCCTGTTGTGTCCTTGTGCAGTGGCCTTTGATGACGCGTGTTCATGCTCCTCCTTCCCCATCACTCACTGCCCTGCTCCCCTGCCCCTCACACCCACCACACATCCCGGCTGTGAGCCCAGTGCCCGCCTGCCCTTCGCCCACTCTTCGCTTGTCCATTTGCCTGGGGGCTCCCTTGCCCTGACCCCACACCCTGCCCACCAATGCCCAGGTGAGGAAACCCTCGGGCGCCTCCCTCCACCCCAGCTCACCCTTCCCCACTCCTCCCAGGCTCTGTGCTCACGGGGTGAGAGCTGGCTTGAGGGCTGTGTCAGCAGCTGTAGCCAGAGGGAGGGGTTGACTTTGAGGAACCCTGTGCTCCATGCTGAAAGGGGTGGGGTCACAGGGAACCGCACAACCGGGGTGGAGGGCTGGGACCCTCCCCACGGGGGAGTACACAGGTGTGTGCAAGGAAGGACGCAGCCTCTCCATGCACTTGGGCGGAGGGGCGTCTCTGGGTCTGGAAATTAGGATCCCTGCCCCCAACCATTAGCTCTTGACCTGGGGTTCCAACTGGCCCTTGTGTTTGGGCTCCCAAGGAATTTCTGTGCTGGCCCCAGCACCCTGGCTTCCTCCTGAGCACCCTCCTTGAGGCCTGGGGTGAGGTGGGTCTGGGCTAGCCGGCTTCCCTTGGAATGCAATGACGGCAGCACCTGTGCGTCCCGCTTGCCCTCGCTGGTATGGGTAGAGCACACGGAGTCAGGGCGCCCTCCCCCCAGCCAGGCTTTCTGAGGGCGCCCTGTATCCCTGCGCCCGCTGGAAGAATGAATCTATGTTTTGGCTCCTGGACATAAGTTCAGTCTCAGCCTTCTGTGGCCACAGCTAGACAGTCTGTGCTTGTCCAACTGAGCTGATGGCTCGTGCCCCTCAGGGGCCCACGCCTTTGGAATTGCTCCTTCGCTTGGAAGAACACAAAGGAAGGAACCCAGGAACGAAGAGCAGGACAGGGCCTCTGCAGAAATGCTCTGTGCCTCTGGCAGCCTCCCTGCCCAAGACTGTCCCAGGAGACCGACAGCACCTGCTCCCAGCCGCGCTGTTTCCTGCCTCTTCTCATTCCCAGCCCCACCCCTCGCTCCCCGTGGGGGCCTTCCCCTGCCTGATATCTCCCCTCTGTTTTGACATTTCTGACTTGTCTACCTCCTCTTGTGCTCAGGTGACCCCTCACTTTCTCCTCTTGCCTCAGTGTGACCCCAAGTCTCCCAGCCTGCATAACCAGATTACTTTGGTGAACTGAGAATTGCAGTATTGTTCGTTCATTCTTTCATTCACCCACTCACTCAGCAGACAGAAGCTGAGCAC
This sequence comes from Mirza zaza, assembly GCA_008750895.1. Lineage (NCBI taxonomy): Eukaryota > Metazoa > Chordata > Mammalia > Primates > Cheirogaleidae > Mirza > Mirza zaza. The sequence goes on from VSMD01105597.1 coordinate 149,883, forward strand.
CTGCTCTTGCTAGACCCTGGGCTCGCAGCTGCTGGGAGCCAAAGCTGTACCAGGCAGTCTTAGGAGACACTGTTGATCCGTTAGGATTCTTGAGGTTTGAGCAACAGAAATGAACTTGGACCAACCTAAGCAAGGAAAAGGGTTCATGGGAAGGATGTTGGGCTGCTTCACAGAGCCAAAAGCATAGCTGAACAATTAGCCATGAGAATGGTGGCTGCCAGGACAGCTCGGGGACCTGCCTCCCAGGAGCCGCTGCGGTCAGCATGGCAACACCCGCCTGCCGTTGTTCTAGTGGGTCTCCTTCCACTCAGGCAGGGGTCCTCAAACTTTTTAAACGGGCCAGTTCACTGTCCCTCAGACTATTGGAGGGCCGGACTATAGTTTACAAAAAACTATGAACAAATTCCTATGAACACTGCACATATCTTATTTTGAAGTATAAAAACAAACGGGTAAAAACACCCGCATGTGGCCCGTGGGCCGTAGTTTGAGGACACCTGCACTCAGGATTCAAGTTCCAGGTCGGAGAGTCTGGCCTGGAGCTCAAGGCCTCACAGAGTGGGGGAGAGGCGGTTTCCCAAAGGATGGGGCTTCTTCCCAGAAGAGTGGTGGAAAGCGGAAGGACCGAAAGGGTTTAGTAGGCGAAACCCAGACATGGCCTGACACACACACACTATTCTTCCCACCTGATGTGTCACGACTGTCCGGTATACAACCAAAACCAAATTCCTCTCCGCTTAGGGAATTCAAGGTCATATCCAACTACTAAGTCCAGGGGTAATGACAGGGCTACCGTTCTCCAAAGCCCAGTGTCACTAGTGATAATCTCCTTTTAGTTTTAGCACAATCCCATTGTGAAATTCTGTACCCTGTGGATTAACTGGTAAAGTTAACCATAGTCAACCAAAGTTATATAACCTGGCAAGAAAGGAAGTATGCGTGAAGTGTACTGTCCATGTCTGTAGCTGGCCATGAGAACTAGTGTACATGGTTATGGATTTTTGGCCTATTGGAGTGACCCAGATCTTCAGTTCTGAAGTCCAGCTCCTTGGCAGTCCTGCCTGTGTGACAGGCATTAACCGTTGGACGCGGCACCACCAGGAAGCTCACCCGGAACCTGCCATGTCCATCTTTACCCTGCCCCGATAGCGTTCATCCTCCTAGCTCCGCCCATGACCTCCTGTTGTCTGTTACTCAGAGATATAAGGAGCCTGAAACAGCCAGGTGGCTGCCTCGGCTTCCAACTCCCTTGAATCCTTACTGTGTCTTTGAGGATGTGTCTCTTCCTTAGGGACTAAACCTCTACACTAGCCTGGTCCCAAAGCTCAGGTATGAGGGAAGCATGGAGGTGGAGCGACACCGTCTCCACACTGCTTCCCGCCCCTGCGGCAGAAGCAGCGCCGCGTGCTGGCTGCCAGCTCAGAGCCGCCGCCGCCGCCTGCAGGCCTGAGCCAGGCTCGCAAGACCCTGTTGCTGGCGCCACGGAGAGTTTTCAACAAGCCGTGAAATCTGTGCTGTCGAGCCAGCTGCTTCCGGATTGTGGGAGTCCTGTCGAGATGAGGGAATGCCCTCCGCATCCACCCGTCGCTTTGCTTTTGCCGTAAAGCACGTCCTTTGTTGAACGTCATATGTGAGGGTACCACAGTGATACTCATGGCATTTCATAATTCCAGGGACACCGACGGTGGCGGAGGAATGACGGGTAAGGAAAATAAATCCAAATCCAGAACAAGGGCCCCAGATGGTCAAGACAAACGACTGCTCCCTCTCAGGGCCGTAGGTGTAGATCGAGGGACGCTCAGCAGTACGGCAGGAGGCAGCCGCGCAACAGTGAGCACGCGGCCCACACGCGACTGACTTGTGTCTCCAGAGCCCCAGCCTGGAGCGACAATGTCCACCTCATGGTGTGGTGCTGCTGGCCATGCCTGGCTTTAGGGTTAGGTGGATCAGATAACCTCACTTCCTGAAGGGCAGTGTGGCCACCGAGTGTGCTACATCCAAGCATTTAGGCTTCCCCAGAGCCCAGTGGGGAGGCAGAGCCTCTGTCACCCTGAGTAGAGTACAGTGGCCTCAGCCTAGCTCACAGCAACCTCAAACTCCTGGGCTCCAGCAATACTGCTTCAGCCTCCCAGGTAGCTGGGACTACAGGTGCACACCATGACACCAGCTAATTTTTCTATTTTTAGTAGAGACGGGGTCTCACTCTTGCTCATGCTGGCTTTGAACTCCTGAGCTCAAGCAACTGTGTCACCTTGACCTCCCAGTACTAGGGTTATAGGCGTGAGCCACTGCGCCAGAGGGGCATTTCTTAAAGGGATAACAGCTGCTTATTGGCCAGAGCATTAATTGGTTCCAAACCCTGGGTTCCCCTGCCATATTTTTCTTATTAGGACTTACCCCAAGCCCCATCCAGCACTGTGCTCTGCCACAGGCTCTGTGTGGCTCTCCGGGATGCCACAGACAGACACATACCTCAAGCACCAGTGGATCTGCCGGGTCTTGGGGCCTGGTGGCAGAAGCAGTTGCACGAAAGGCTTTCCCAGCTGCAGACGCTTCACTTGCTCTGGGCCCAAGCCCCAGCCGCAGGCTGCTAAGCAACTTAGTAAATGGATTGGAACAAGATGCCCCACAGTGACATATATTGCCTGGAACTAGGCCTTAGTGGCAAGGGGTTACAAATTACTTGAGGTAATTTGTCCTACATTATATGAAGGAAATACTCTGACCTTAAGCAGACCCCTCAACCCCTAGAACTTTATTGAGGGGGAAGATCCTTGCACTTTTATGTGATTTATCTCTGTCTCTGACTCAAGTACATTTTGCCAAGGCACGCAGGGAAACTACTGACTTCCTATCCTTTCTGTGGTTCCCAGATAAGTGGACACAGATCCTTCTGGGGAAGGCTGCAAGGAAGTTTCACAACACGCATCCGAGTGTTACAATAAGGTTTTCCTTCAAAAAGATATTTGACTTCCTCTCCATTTAAGGTCTGGAAGCCAAGTGAGAGATCTTAACTTTACCTTGGCACCTTGAGACAGACCTGTTGGCCCAGCTGGAAGTCGTTAGTTACAGGATTACTAGGCAGCACCTGGGGGATGCCTGGCCTTTTCCACTCCTGGGGCCCCGTGATTGATTAACCACCCACGTCCATCATGGTGAGCACCCTACTTTGTTCCTCTGCCTATCTCTGCCGCTGAGGTCAGGGCCTCATTTTCACAGCAGCTCTTCCAGCCAGCGTTCCAGGCCTGGAGAGGAAGAGCAGCAGAGCCTCCTGGACTTTTCTCATGGCGAGGAGGGAGCCCGTCCTCCGGGTCCTGCAGGAGGACTGTGAGTGGGTGAATGGGCTGATCCATGCCAGCGACCCAATAAAGCATTTTTGTCTGCTGAAATCTTTGAATTCATGCCTTTCTTGGATTTGGAGTATTTTGATATAATTTAGCGTGGGCCCACATTGGGTCCAGATATGTCCTATCCCAGCCCCCCTAAAATGGCAAGAACTGTATCCGGCTGTTTGAGTTTCTACATAGAACGTAGAATCTGATATGTGCACATATCAATAAAGACAACCTGAACCAAAATAATGTTCTGCTCATCTTGGTCAAACAGCCTTTAACCACTTTGGTACCAGTGTCAACTATAGTCGACAACCACAGATGAACGCGCACAGCGACTAGCCGACAGCCGTGATAATGACTTTTCTAATTTTTCATTTATCAAAATAAAATTGTGAACATTTAAAAATAACGTGGTAAAAACATATATGTATATATTACCTATTCTGATTTACATTACAAGTAAAGCTGCCTGTAAAGTAAAACAAGCTTTCAGTGCTTTAAAGCTTTCCTCACCACACAAGAGCAAGACGGATCCGTCGTCAGTGCTCAGCACAGACTGCCGTGCGGCTGTGAGGGCCGGCTGCGGGCGAGGTTTCGTGGCCGTGAGCGCCCTACCAAAGTGGTTAAAAAGTTTCCATAAATGTCCCCTCTATTTTTTGACAATAGAGTCACTAGCTCATGTGGTTTCTTCTGGATGTAGCTCTTCTCTTTCCTGATCCGAGCCTGGCTCATCCTTCCGGCTGTGCGGAGTGTGGGTTCTGGTCACGGGCACAGCAGCCGCGCAGTGCGGGGCAGGAGGGGAGAGAAAGGTACCTTCTTGGCAATGGAGGTCAGAAGAAAATCCTCCTGAAGGATTGTGTTCAGGGTTGTCATGTCCTCTGACGACTCCCAGATATCACTAGTCCAGTTGACAGAATTCCACCCCCTTCTGAGACTGGGTGAGGTTATGAATTCAACTGCCGGTGAGTTTGGCAATTTTGGGGAATCAGTCTCCAGGTTTGTTTTTATTAATAGACCCACTCAGTGGCTACAGCAAGCAGGAAGGGGATTTCTACGCAGTTAATAGAAAGGTCCCGAGTGTCATCCCACGCCCTGTGGTAAGAGGACTTCGATTATCCCCCGCTAGCTTTAGAAGGTATCTGGTGATGTACAAAGGCCGCTACTTTCCCTTCCCTGGATGTGGGCAGGAGTTTCATCGCCCTTCCCCGTCTCACCTACAAAACAAATTCCCAAAACCCTCATTTCCTGGGCAAGGGGTAGACTATCCACGCCTTTTAACATCTTCCGTAGTACAAATGTCTGCGTTGGTTACGGTATTCTGACGGCCGGCACTGGACATTGGCTATAACTTAAGAACAAAAGAGTTCCGGGAAGAATGCCAGCGCAGGCCGCTGAGCTGGGGGCGAACTGAGGCACAAGCCTGGGGAAGATGGCAACCGGGCGGCTCTGAGGACTTCGCCTGAGGAACTTGCTGACCGGCGCCCTGTGAGCACACAGGCACTGATGCCGCCCAGCCGCCCTTGGGCACTTTGTGTCTCTACTCAAGATAGTCAGCTCGGCCTGGCTTGGGTCACGTGTGTCCCTGAGCCAGGAGCACCAGGGGTACTGTGGGACAGAGGAGGGGTGATTTCTGTCCCCTCCCACCAAAAGACCCCACAAAAACAAAGAACAGAGGGGATAAGTTTAGGAGGAAAATGGTTAGTACAGAATACAAAGTGAGAGTCCCAGCTCGTTCTGCACCCAGGGACAGCCCCCGGAAACTTGAAAGGTGGCTCTGAGAACAGGGGTCTCGCCACAGAGAGGCCTGCAGGCTGGGCGCCCAGAAGCCTAGGTAAGTGGTGCTAACTTAGTAAATCGACCCCAGTCCACAGGGTGTGGGTCTCAGTTTTGTAACTTGATGCTGTCAGTGCCTGCTCCTGAGCTGATCAGACTCGTGGAGGCTGCCTCAGCCTCATTAAATTTACAAGAAAATTGGCCGAGTGCAGTGGCTCATGCCTGTAATCCTAGCACTCTGGGAGGCTGAGGCAGGAGGATCACTCAAGGTGAGGAGTTCGAGACCAGCTCAGCCTTAGCAACAGTGAGGCCCCGTCTCTACTAAAAATAGAAAGAAGTTAATTGGCCAACTAAAAATATATTTTAAAAAATTAGACAGGTGTGGTGCTGGCGCCTGTAGTCCCAGCTACTCTGGGAGGCTGAGGCAGGAGGATGGCTTGAGCCCAGGAGTTTGAGGTTGCTGTGAGCTAGGCTGACGCCACGGCACTCTTGCCTGGGTGAGGCACTCTAGCCTAGGTGACAGAGTGAGACTCTATCTCAAAAAAGAGAAAAAAATAATAATTTACAAGAAAATTGAATTTACACACAAAAACTCACCTTGGAAATTTTCAATGAGAAATTTCACCATCCAGTAAACTGGACCCTTGTGTTTACCCGACAAGTCAATTCTTCCCTTCTGAAGGGATGAGTTCAAGGGAAGCCAAATTATAAGAAGGTTTGGTGAGCTTAGAACAAGTCTAACAAACCTGCTTTACCGGCCATGTGAACTTGAGCTTGGTGCTTGACCTCTCTGAACTGAGATACCTCTTATTTTTTATCCTTTTAGTAATATTTATAGAGGCTCAGAGAGGGCCAGGGCTAGGATATGGAAGGACATTTGCATTGAATCCTAAGAGTGGTGTAAATTGGTCAGGATCAGTTACAGCTGGAAATAGCAGAAGCCCCCGAATGACGAAGACGAAACAAGGCGAAGTTATTTCTTCCTCGGGAATAGGAAGTCTGTAGGCAGTAGGAGATCTGTACCTGGTCCATCAGGGCTGGTGTGGCAGCTCTAGGATGCCACCAAAACTGGACTCCTCCAGTTTTCTGCTCTGTCCTGTCAGCTCGAGCCGGAGCAACAATTGTGCCAAGTTCAGTATCATGAGTAGAATTAAAAATAGTAACGTAATTGTCAAACATCAGAGAGGTAAGTGTTTGTTGTATATAGCAGAGAGTCAGTGGATAATGTCTAAAGTTAACAATAAAGAAATAGTGGACTGACGCGGTGGCTTACGCCTGTAATCCCAGCACTTTGGGAAGCTAGGGTTGGAGGATTGCTTGAGACCAGGAGTTGGAGATGAGCCTGGGCAACATAGCAAGACCTTGTCTCTACGAAAATAAAAAATTTGGCTGGGCATGGTGGCATGCACCTGTAGTCCTAGCTACTTGGGAGACTGAGGCAAGAGGATCACATAAGCCCATGAGTTTAAGGTTACAGTGAACCATGATTGTGCCACTGCACTCTCACCTGGGTGACAGAGTGAGACCCTGTTGCTAAAGAAGAAAAGAAAAATATTATGGATATTGATTTTTTTTTTTTTTTTTTAGACAGTGACTTGCTCTGTTGCCCAGGCTAGAGTACAGTGGCATCATCACAGCTCACAGCAACCTCACACTCCTGGGCTCAAGCCATCCTCCTGCTTCAACCACTCAAGTCACTGGGACTACAGGCATGAACCACCATGCCCAGCTAAGCTTTCTATATTTTGTAGAGACAGGGTTTCCCTATGTTGCCCAGGCTGCTCTCAAACTCCTGGCTTCAAGTGATCCTCCTGCCCTGGCTGCCCGGAGTGCTAGAATTTACAGGTATGAGCCACAGTGCCGACCTATATTGATATTTTTAAATCTATTTGTCTATCTGCCATCTCTGTATATATCATCTGTTTTATTTATAGAGGTTACTACCAGAAGGGAAAACTGAGGATGGCTTGTTCATAGTTGCCCAGGCAGGGGTCTGGGGGAACGAGGCTGGTCTCTGGCTTTCCGGGCCTTATCTCCCCGAGACTGTCCAGTTAGCTTAGCTTCCTTTCAGCTTCCTTTGCTGGTTACTTATTTGGAACTTTCTTGAAA